>MU732150.1:91015-112540 GCA_026770625.1 Nicotiana glauca
TAAAAAATGTAAAAACTAAAAATCTTAATGCATATGCATATTTTTGTACTTTTAATATGATTTATTATGTGACCAACTAACACAAAGAATGCAACAAAATTCTTAAAATTGTCCCAGTTATTTTATTTGACATTTTTGGAATAATTTGCTTAGGGTAAAAATCACGTGCTCACAACGGGCCGAGTCATCACACTGTCTAAACATACCAACAAGTTCTATAACCTAACTCGAACTCGCTCAAGATCTCAAATCACATCAAACAATGCCAAAATGATGAATCGCGCCATGAATTGACCTTATGAGCTTTCCAATTTTCCAACTTCTAAAACTCTTGCCGAAACCTATCAAACCAACCCGGAATGACGTCAAATTTTGTAGGCAAGTCCCAAATGATATAACGGAGTTGTTCCAACTCTTGGAATCATATTCCGACCCTGATATTATAAAATTCAACTATTGATCAAACTCCTCCATCTTCCAAACTTCAACTTTTTCCACTTTCGCTGAATTGCTTCAATTCAACCCATGGTCCTCCAAACCCAAATCCGGACGTACTCCTAAGTCCAAAATCACAACCTGAGCTTATCGAAAAAATCAAAACTCCAATCTGAGCTCAAATACTCAAAAGTCAAATATTGGTCAATTCTTTCAACTTCAAGCTTCTCAAATGAAAGTCACTACTAAAAATCATTTCCGAAGTTCTCAAAACCCATGCACTCAAGTCATAATATACTGTGTGAAGCTACTCGTGACCTCAAACAGCCGAACCGAACGCAATTGCTCGAAACGACCAGTTGGGTCGTTACAACACGCAAATCAATAAACATCAAATGAAGCTATAAGAGGTCTTATAACACAGAAATTTAGGCTAGTAATCAAAACGATCTATCGGGTCATCACAAATTTAAGTTGTTTGGACAATACATAGAAGTACTCTTAAGCAGTTTTCTGGTGTTTTTTTTTTTTTTGAAGCTACAAATTTTAACTTCTTCTAAGAATCAAAAGTAAAAGCAAAAAATCAAGTTTTTCAGACAAATATATCTTTACTATATACTTATGGTTTCTAAATTATCCCTCATTAATTTAACCTTTTTATTTATTTTCACCATCCTTTTCTTTTTTGTATTTTTTAATTTCTCTCTATTATAAATAAACGTTTTTCTTTGTATAGTGATCCACATAGTAGATTTATTTTTATACTGAAGGATGTGTTTTGATATATGTAAATCATCCTATAAACAATAAGTAATACCAGATACTAAGTATTATTGCTTTAGATAACTATAGCGTTACTTGATGATTGTTGAATTATTTTATAGTATATATTTAAATTTATTTCTCTCTTTTGAATAATACTAAATGTGAATTGACCTTTATTGTCCTTTTTCTTAATATAGTACTTAGAAGTATTTTTTGAAAGGATTAGCCAAATTTATTTTAAATATTGCAAAAAGTACTTTTCAATAGAATTAATTAAACACAGACGGTTTTCTTCTAAAATTATGTTTTTGAAAAATACTTCTAAATAAATATATTATTCAAAATAAGTAAATTTGGCAGCTTGGCCAAGCGACCTTTTAGGTAGTCCATACTACTTTGGGTCCGATTATGGTGAAATCGAAAAGGTCCTGTAACAATTAATGAGAGCACAACTTTAAGATCTTAATAGCCACAAATTAGACTTCCAGGATTTGCCGAAAATATTCACCACCGCCATTTGCTTTAGGGTTGTGCACAGATCGGATCGGATCGAATTTAACACATTTCGGATTCAGGTCAGATTTCAGATTCTACAAAATGCAATTCGAATCTTATCCGAATTATACTGGATCGGATCGAATTTTAAAGTTTGAATCTGATCGGATTTCGGACCGTATTATTATTCCTCAAAGTTGCAAACTATATGTATATTTCTTTGTAAAAGAGGTAATACATTAAGAAAAATTCATGTTTACGCAATTATGAGCATACTATGACGCCAATATAACTAAATCCAACAATTCTAAAGGTAATAGCTTGGAGGAAGATGTAAAGGAAGTACTGACTATCCAAAATTAAAGTGTAGTATTTATACATGCCCTAATAATTTCAGATTTCGCAGCGGATCAGATTAAAATATACCAATCCGAATCCGGTCCGAAATCCGAAATTTTAATAAACACAATATGAAATCCGATTCAATCCGAAATCCAAAATCTAAAATTAAATGGATCGATTCGGATTTCAGATATCCAATCCGAATGAACAGCCATAATTTGCTCTAGCCCCCAGTGAAAAATTGAGACGAATAATTCAACATGAGCTTAGCTACTAAAAAGTATCAATAAGGACCAAATGTGAAGATTCCTCTCGTTTCAAAATAACAATAACAAATATTTTCTGAGCGGTTATGAAATATTATTTTATAATGGATATTTATAATTCCTAAAAAAGTTACTCCTATTATTCTTCTCCATTATGTAGATAATTCCCACTACTTCTCACCATTATAGTTGTAACTCTCGCACCTCCATAACCTCCCCATGATCTTTTTCCATGATCTCAATAGTTAATAACCTATTCATGATATCACTTTGTATACCTCAATGTCATCATATAAATAGAGGATTTGGACATCACATTGTAGACATTTGAATACATGGAATAAATAGATTCTCTCCTCTCTTTCTCTCTACATTGTTGTCTATCTTTTTATTTTATATTATTACTTTGAGCTAAGTTTCGTAACACATTATCAGCATGAATGACTCATTTCATGATCTTCTATGTCAAGATTAGGTGAATCATAAGCAGACATTGAGATCAAGTATGATGATAGATGTCTTGGATGATAATGCAGAGATAAGTTTTGTATCTATCTAAACCCATTTACTCTTTCATATCTTTGCATTAATTTTATGTGCAATGTTTAGTTAAAATATTCTTTTGTTAATTGTGTCCATTGAAATAAGGAACCGGAAAGGTATGGCTTTATTTGCTACATCTCTGATCGTACTATAGATAATATTTCAAGTAAGTTGCATCGTATAATTTCTACTCCATCTTGTGGTATGGAAATTCGCAAGCATTTTTACTAAGATTTAACTTTGGAGAAAATTATAAAATTAAGAGAATTTGTATCTCTGCAAACCCATTTTTCATTATTTGTATACGGTAATCTTAGTACATTCTATTGCATTATAAATTCTAACGTTTAGTTTCTTAAGTCATTCCAATATTGACATTTTTATTAAAGTTAAAAATATTGTCAATTAAAGGACTTTGCAGAATGAGATAATTTAGAGTATAATACGCATGTAAGTTATGAGAGATAAATAATTTTTTCACTAATTTTTATAATGCTTTTAAAGCTTCAGTTATGCATCAACTAAATGACCACTAAAAGAATGAAATAGTAATATTTTATGTCTTATTGAAACTTAATTTACAACAATATGGTATATTTTCAAATGATAGAGGGCAAATACTAGTAAACTTTTAGCTGAGGGTAAGACTGTAGGTTCAAGTCCCAACGCACTACGAGAGCAAGACATCGGGTTTGAATCCTGGTGCAACATGATGATAAGAGTTGAGTTCGATTCCCAATGCATTATAACCTTACATGCCTTTATATGGTTAAGACATTGAGTTTGAGTCCCAGTGCACCATATTGATGATCTAATGAAGACTAATGAAAATAATTTTTCATGACTGTATGCATGTACGAGGGCATGGCAAGCAACGAAATAATAGTTGTCACCACTATAGTAACTATAAAAGGAGAACAATAAGGGTTTTCGAAGTAATCCTTCAACAGTTGAAGAAAATATTTACCATCAAATTGGTATAAAAATTTATAAAGCACGTGGCGATAATTATACTCCATTCTTTGAAGAGAATGTGACTTGTGCATTGAGAATGCAGATTCATTCCTGAAGATGAATGTAACAATATGTGATAAAAGTAATGAATAATGAAGTGCAATGAATGATTGGATACACACCACAACTCACCTCTAAGGGAGGTTTGAGAGAAAGAGAGATAATAAAAATTACTGTGTAATTACATGAATATGTTATTGGTCGCGTATATATGGTACGGCAAAAATAATTTGACATGCCTTATAAAAAATTATTAAAGGCAAAAGTAAAGCAAGAAATGATTTTACTTATGATGATTTTGACCATGACAATTATTATGATATGATTTTCTTCGTGAAGGAGACATTCACCATATGGATGGTGTGACAAAAGATCTTGTAGTACAAAATCAATTAAAAGCTCCGGAAGAGCTAATTTGTTGCTACCAGGATGAATGAAATTTTTCATGACATTGATATTGTAGTAAGGCTCAAAAGAAACTTTTTGAGTTTCAAATGTATTAGCCAAAGTGGTTGGCATATTGAGACTATAAATGAAAGGAAGATTGATTATTTTCATATTACTATAATATACCCGATAAATATGAAAGGTTACCCGACTTTTCTTCTATTTGTACTACAGATATATAAGAATGATAATAGAATCACATGCCATAAGCAAACTAGCGGTTTATTGAAACAAATATTAGTTGGCATGACCGGCTGATCATCCTGGTTTAATTATGATGTGAAAATTGATTGAAAATTCACATTGGCATATATTAAAGAAATAGAAGATTCTTCAAGAATTCTCTTGTGTTGTTTTTCTCTCATAATATACCAGTTAAGGTTGGGATTGAATCCCTTGATATCTGAAACTAATAAAAAGTGATATATATGTATGGGTTCAATCACCTGCCATGTGGACCATTTACTATTATATGATTTTAATAGATGCATCTATTGTATGGTCACATGTGCATTTTTTATCAACTTTCACTTTGGTTTTTGCACGGTTGTTTGCTCAAATTATTAGAGCACAGTTCCAGAATATATATTATGATAATTTATCTTAATAATGCTAGTTTAAATCAAAGTTGGTTTAGCATAAATTGTATGCTTCCAATTATAGCTAAACCATTGGTTATGAGAATAAAATTCACAAATAGAAATTTGGTATGAGGTATATTATTTAATATACAACAGCATTTGTATGCATCTAAGCCAACAAGTTATGATAAATTCTCCCCATCACAATTGGTTCACGGTCAGGAACCAAATATTTCCATCTAGAAATATGGATGTGCTATGTGATTTAATTGTGCTAGCACAATGTACAAAGATGGGTTCCCAAAGAAGGTTGGAAAATGATTTTGTGATCCCGACATTAGGGAAAAAATGGGCAGCTAAAAAAGTGATACGTGAAATGAATTATTATGAATACATCTAGATCCTCGTACAAGAAAATGTGACTTGAAGTTCAAGTGATAATTCATTTCTAAAATATTTTCAGGCACATTGCTGACCCAAAACTAAATGTCATATTCTAGCTGCTAATGCTCCAAATAGAATAACGTCCTTGATGGATAGAGTTTATTGCACACATGAATCATAATAGACAAATCAATTCCAAAGATAAAACTACTTGAACAAGGAGGGAGCAAATATTCAAGATGGTCATAATAAGGAGGCAAGTACTTTATAAGAGCACTATGACATTACATTTTATAAGACCTCATGGGAGAGGCTCAGGTACCTGAAAATAATGAGATCTCGATAAGTTATGCCTTTATTGTGCGATGATGAAACCGATATAAAATGATCGTCGACGATGTTGTTAATATAATGTAGCACTCGATATTATTAATTTTGATGAGGATCTTGAGCTCAAATCTGTCATGGAATTTGGACAAATAAATGTGACGACCCGACCTGTCGTCTCAGGTGTTATTACTCAGTTTCCCCCATGTCATGCTTCTTCATATTTTGTTATCGGTATGTGGTGTGTTAGAGTTGATTTGGATTGATTTTGATAAGAAATGAGACATTTAGTCTCTTTAAGGAAAACTTAAGTTGGAAAAGTCAATCGAATATTGACTATTGAGTTAGAGGGCTCGGATGTGATTTTTGGTGATTCGGTTAGCTTCGGGGGATGAATTGTGACTTAGGAGCGTGATCGAAAGTGATTTTGGAGACCCGGTGTAGAATTAGGCTTGAATTGGCGAAGTTAGTATTTTGGCGATTTCCGGTTGATGGGTGAGATTTTGATCCGAGGGTCGGAATGGAATTCCGAGAGTTGCTGTAGCTTCGTTAGGTGATTTTGGATATGTGTGCAAATTTTCAGGTCATTCAGACATTGTTTGGTCGGGTTTTTGATCGAATGTGTGTTTCGGAAGCTTTTAAAAAACTTAGGCTTGAATCCGATGTAATTTGATGGATTTAGTGTTGTTGGATGTGTTTTTATGATTGGAACAAGTTTGAATAACGCTATAAGATGTGTTGGCAACTTTGGTTGAGGTCCCGGGGGCCTCGGGATGATTTCGGATGGCTAAGCGGAAGGAATTTGAAGTTAGAAATTGCAGGTTTTTGGGTTGCAGTAGGTGTTTCCGCATCTGCGGAAAGGAGGCCGCAGATGCGGTCTCGCAGAAGCGAGCTAGGTCTCGCAGGAGCAGAAATTGGAGCCGGGTCAAGTTCCGCAGAAGCGGAGAATTGGGTCGCTTAAGCGGTCCCGCAGAAGCAATTTTTGGACCGCAGAAGCGAAAAGTTGCCTTAAGTGAAAGGTCCGCATAAGGGACGTTGACCACATAAGAAGAAGGCGCAGAAGCGAGATTAGATCCGCAGAAGCGGAAATAACTGGCAGGTTAAGTGAGAACATCTTCTTCGCAAAATTTTGAAAGAGTAACATTTTGGACTCCGAACCTTGAGAGCTTTGAGGCGATTTTGAAGAGGGTTTCGAGGGCTATTATCAGGTATGAACTCTTGGACTTAGAGCTTGATTTTATGGTGTATAAACATGGATTTAGACTGAATAATTGAGGAATCAAAGGTCAAAAATGGTGGTTTAGGGCTTGAATTTAAGAGAGTTAAAAATGGGGATTTGAGGGGTCAAATGGACCCTGATTTTGATGAATTTGATATGTATAGACTCGTGGCGAGACGAGAAATCCGTTAATGTGAGTTTTTTAATTTTTCTAGAAGTGGGTTTGGGGCTCGGGTTTTGCTATTTTCAAGATTTCTACTATTTCTCGATTATTTTCTATTGGGTATTGTCCCTTTAGCATCTTGTGATATATTCGCTCTAATTTTAGTTAGATTCGACGCGCGTGGAGGCCGATTTGAGGGTCACAGGCATCGCGAGCGAGGAATTTCACCTGTTCGAGGTGAGTAATACTTGTAAATGATATCCTGAGGGTTTGAAACCCCGGATTGCACATCATAGTGCTGTATTATGGTGGCTTGCACGCCAGGTATGAGCATGGGGTAGAGCACCGTTGGGAATTGTAACTTGGTCCGTCCCGGTTGTTGATTTTACTGCGTAATTGACTGAAACCTGCTTGATGCTATCATGATTTGGGCTGATTTCCATGTTTTGGGCTTCGTGCCGATTATTTGAATCCTTCAGGGATTGATATCACTGTTCTTGCATTACTTTGCACATTATTTGATCTCGGTCCTAGGTTTTAAATATTGTTTTGCAAAATCAGCCATCTTTCTAAGATTTGAAAACTTAAATGATATTTTACTGACGTTCGGAACTGAGGACTGTTATTTGAATATTGCCTTAGTGACTGTGTGCATTTCTAGACTGAGCATAGATCGGGCTGCGCACCGCAGCAGTGTTGCATGTGCATTTCTGGACTGAGGATGGATCGGGCTGCACGCGGTAGCAGTGTGATATTGATATTGCGCCTGGGCTGTAGGAGCCCCTCCGGAGTCTGAACCCCCACAGTGAGCGCGGGTACCCAAATGGATCGGGCTGTGCGCCGCAGCAGTCATGTGTATTGCATTGCATTCATGCATTGGTTCCTGTTTGTGCTACGTGGAATGACATTTAGCACTCTCATATTATTGGCATTCATGCTATTTCTTGCACTATTACCAGATACCCTGGTGTTATTTGTAATGGAGTACTGTGCCCGGGGGGATGACTTGTGTGCAGACTTGCACTACCTGAAATCGCATTCATATGCTTACTATTGGAAAAAGAATATTTTCAAAAGAGATTTTAAACTGAGCTAGATGTTTCTAAAAGATTTTCATGGAATTACTGTTTTCTCAAGGGTCTTACTGTTCTATATAGCATGATGGAGTGCTTTACGTGTTTTCTTACCGCTCAGTTATTATTTACTCTTATTACTCATTGAGTTGGAGTACTCACTTTATTCCCTGCACCTCGTGTGCAGTTGCAGGCATTGTTCACCCGGTAGCGGGTTTTGAGCTGATTGAAGGTATCAGTATTGTAGCGGAGTAAGGTGACCGCCAGCGTCCGCGGCACCTGATTTTCCCTTCTTTGATTTTTAAATTTGATCCATGTAAATTGCAGACTCTGTAGTTGTGTTCGGGCTTCTTTAGATGCTCGTGACTTGTGACACTCCAGTCGGGTTGTGTTGGGTTGTAATTAATAGTTTTTAGTGCCATTAAGTCGTACTTCCTATTCATTTATATTTAAAAATGGTCTATTTGAGAGGATTTGGGTTAGTTAGCTGGCCTTGTCTCCACGAGAGGCGCCATCACGACCGGGTATGGAAATTGGATCGTGACAATAAATGATTGGCCAATTGAAAAATATGCAATGAAATTGACTTCACCTGAAAAATGTGAAGTTGGACAGATAGTCTCCACACCTGAAAGTGAAATGAAAAATCAAGTCGATAGATATAAAGACGACTTGTGGCACAAAATTCTCGTAAATATCTTGGTATTAGGAGACATGTTCTCCTGTGGGGAATGGATTCATTTCATATTTTGGTCTGACAATACATTTAATATGCATATAATGAAAATCCTCGAATGATTTAAATTGTTCTGAAGCATATTAAGGTTCCCAATAAATTTTTTAAATAAATCTTCGGCATATCCTCATGTAGATTAGAGCGAACATGGCGTACATGATTTATTTTTGTGTCTAATGCAATTGGTGCACTAATATATCTGACAAGAACCATGAGTATAATAATATGCTAGCAAGATATAGTTTTATTTCAATATGGAGATATTGAAATACAATTAGTATTATATTTCAAAAGGAATAATTGATGTAGATTTGTTTATTCTAATAAATATTGCCAAGATTTTGTTGGTTATGCAAATGCAGGACTTTTCCAGAAGTTCGTTCTTCAAACATTCGATTTGTATGTGAGAGTACTATCATATTATCATTTTACAAGGCAGTTAATTGTTGATACTTATTCAAGTCATGCCAAGATAAGCAACTGATAAAGCAAGGGGCTCAACACACAACATATGTGTGACTTGACTTTGAAGAGAAGATTCCAATAATACTGGAAGATAATGTTGTTTGCATATATCAATTGAAAGAAGGACTATCGGAGGAGACAAAATAAAGCACATTCACCAAAGTTCTTTAACAAATTTGTTCAAGTGATAATTTGATGTCACGACCCCAATCTCGGTAGTGATGGCGCCCAACATCAAATGCTGGGTAAGCCTGACCATATAACACTCACAACTCAACCACACAACCCATTTTCCAATTTATAGCATTAGATTATCAGATGATATAGTTCTAAATAGTGATTATACACAGAAGTGGTACGGAAATCACAACAACCGCCAATAAAACTCCCAAACACCTGGGTCATGAGTCTAGAGCCTCTAATATAACAAAATAATACATCCTCAGTAATACTGATGTTCTAAAATGCGGAAATAATAAAGGGATAGGGGAGGAGTCGGGTCCTGCGAACGTCAGGCAGCAACCTCGACAACTCCTGAGAAACTCTGAAGCAGCGAATAGCTCAACTATGCTCCCGAGACACCTGAATCTGCACACATGGTGCAGGGAGTAAAGTGAGTACTTCCAACTCAGTGGTAATAATAAATAATAACTGAGCGGTAAGAAACCACGTAAGAACACTCCATCATGCTATATAGTACAGTACAACCTTTTGAACAAAATAGTAAAACCGTGAAAATCCTTGAGAAACATCTAGCTCAGTTTAAAATCTCTTTTGAAAATATTCTTTTTCCAACAGTAAGCATATGAATGCGATTTCAAGTAGTGCAAGTCCGCACACAAGTCAGCCCCTCGGGCACAGCACTCTATTTACAAATAACACCAAGGTATCTGGTACACAATGCAAGAAATAGCGTGGGTACACGCGCTCACTGTGGGGGTTCAGACTCCGGAAAGGCTCCTACAGCCCAAGCACAATATCAATGATATTACTGTCACACCGCTACGGCGCGCAGCCCGATCCATGCACAGTCCAGAAATGCACATAAGCCCCTTGGGCAATAGCAAAATAGTAGTTCTCAGCTCAAAACGTCAGTAAAATATCATTTAAGTTTTCAAATCTTAGAAAGATGGCTGAGTTTGCAAAACAGTATTTAGAGCATTGGACTGAGGTCAAATAATATGCAACGTAATGCAAAAACAATGATATCAATCCCTGAAGGATTCAAATAATCGGCACGAAGCCCAAAACATGGCAAACAGCCCAAATCATGATAGCATTAAGTAGTTTTAAGTCAATCACGCAGTAAAATCAACAACCGAGATGGACCAAGTCACAATCCCCAATGGTGCTCTACCCCACGCTCATACCTGGCGTGCAAGTTACCACAATACAGCACTATGATGTGCAAATCCGGGGTTTCAAACCCTCAGGATATCATTTACCAGTATTACTCACCTCGAACCGGTGAAATCTCTAGCTCGCGATGCCTTTGCCCTCAATTCGGCCTCCACGCGCGTCGAATCTAACCAAAATTAGAGCGAATGCATTACAATATGCTAAGGGAACAATACCCAATCGAAAACAATCAAAAAATATCAAGAATCTCGAAACTAGCAAAACCCGAGCCCCGGGCCTGCTTCTCAAAAAATTACATAATTCACATTACCGGATTCCTCGTCTCACCACGAGTCCGTACATACCAAATACACAAGAATCGGAGTCCATTTGACCCCTCGAATCATCAATTTAAACTCTGTTAGGTTTCAAGCCCTAACCTCCATTTTTACCCTTTAATTCCTTGAATTTCCGTGATTAATTCATGTTTTTACACCATAATAACATAATCCGAGTCCAAATATCCATACCTGATGAAACCCCTTTGAATCCTCTTTAAAATCGCCCAAAAACCCGCTTTGCTCGAAGTCCAAAATGTTTGCTTCTTTTCCAAGTTCGTGAACACTGTTCACTATAACACCAGACCTTTTTCCACTTCTGCGGTCCACTGACCGAACCTGCGGTACCGCTTTCATGATAATTTGACCGCTTACGCAGTCTAACTTAAAACTCCTGGGACCGCTTATGTTATCCAAACACCGCTTATGCGGTTTTCCTTCGACCGCTTTTGCGGTCTATTATCCGCTTACGCGGCACCACTAAAGCGCCCAACCTTCCGCTTATGCGAAAATCCCCTGGGCCACTCCTGATCGCTTCTGCGACCTCCCCCACCGCATCTTCGGAACCGCTTATGCGGCTCCATTTCCGCAAATGCGGAAATACCAGAAGGTGAAAATATCAGACCTGCAACAAATGCTTAAAACTCCCGTTTAACCATCCGAAATCACACCGAGGCCCAGGGGACCTCAACCAAAAGCACCAACATAACCCATAAAATCATTCAAACTTGTTCCAATCATCAAAACACATCAAACAACACTAAAACCATCAATTCACATCGGATTCAAGCCTAAGTTTCTTCAAAACTTCCGAAATGCGCATTCGATCAAAAACCCAACCAAACGATGTCTGAATGACCTGAAAATTTGCAGACAAATCCAAAATCACCTAATGAAGCTACTGCAACTCTCGAAATTCCATTCCGACCCTCGAATGAAAATCTCACCTATCAACCGGAATTCGCCAAAATTCAAACTTCGCCAATTCAAGCCTAATTCTACACCGAGCCTCCAAAATCAATTCCGATTGTACTCCTACATCACAAATCATTCCCCGAAGCTAACCAAATCACCAGAATTCATATCCAAGCCTTCTAACTATATAGTCAACTTCCGATTGACTTTTCCAAAACAAGCTTCCTTCTAAGAGGCTAAGTGCCTCATTTCCAACTAAAACCAATTCAATTCTATCTGATCCATTCAAATACTGATATTGAAACATAGAACAACATAATATGAGGGAAACAGGGCAGTAACTCACATGACAACGGGCCGGGTCGTCACATCCTCCCCAACTTAAACAAACGCTCATCCTCGAGCGTACCCAGAGTTGTCCTAGAAGCCAACCAATAGCTAAATGACCTTACCAAGAATATACCCAGGGTGATCCCTCATCACCCTATCTCTTGTAGGTATGACAACACGACATGGCTGATATTACCCACTCCAGTCTAGCCTATAATTCACAGAACCACTTTTTCACTTCTGAAACCATCAATATGACCAAACCTCGCACCTATACTTTGAATAGTCCCGAACCAGCTGTAATAACCCATACTTGCATCCCCAAATGAAATCACATGATATACCACATAATCCAGCACTTGAAATGATAACTTCTATTCACAGCAGCTGTCCACAACAACCGTATACCGATCGAAACCTCTTAATAGCTAAAGCCTCATTCTAACACTTCATATCCTATCAATGACAATGAAACACACAGCAAACCGTAACCATTTCTCAGATTAACCATTCATGAAACCACTCCCTTTTTGACTAATACCACAGCAGATTTTCGACATCATACTCAAAATCAAAACCTCATGTCAATATTCAGAATAAACTCGAACCTTGATATTATTCTTCCAACAAGCTGTAATCAAATCTGTTCGCGTCCATTAATGACTCCAACTATCACCTCGAATTCAACGCACCACTCGGGTGATATGATAACTCATCACAGGCCTAAGCTACAACTTGCATAATCCACACACCAATGATGGGCGGTCTGAACACACTCAAATCATGACAAATGACTCAAACGAAAGAGCTGTAACCCAAACTCCTCAGTACCATCACAACACAAGGCTGGGACCCCGTCCCACATCATAGAAATAGAATACCTGAACCTACTCTGAAGGGTCTAATCTCCACGTAGCCTCGCTAAAATGCGCGATCTTATCCAAACACTGCTACACATAAAGCACCTCAAGTTGCATTGCTCAAAATAGACAGCCACGCATAGATTGCTATCTGAAACCAAGCAATCCATCACACCCACGGTGAAGCAAGACATACCAAGTAACATATGGAAAAGTATTCTCAACATCACCCTGTTGTGGCGTGCAACCTGATCCAGATAACATACCCGTGGCGGTGTGCCACCCGATCCACACAAATATCTCACATAGGGAGATGCATATCGAGCCAAATTTTCTCATTACAACAAAATACTGAGTGCATAACAATATCTACATATAGCGTTGTAAGCTACAAAACTCAAACACAACTGAGGTCCTCCCCCCTCACTTCTACTATGAATCTCGATAGCACCGCACTATATGTGCCCACAGTCCGAAAATCATAATGCCTCACAGCACCAAAAAAGCAACTTATAGATCTCCCCGGATCACTAACAAGATCAATAACGGTAGATTCAACCTATCCCTCAACAATACACATCGGGACCAACCAAACCACCTTAATCTGAATGCGTAGCCACATCGGTCTACCAACGAACTCAATACCAAGAAGCCTGAAGCTGCTCCTTCCCTTTTTTTTATAACTTCTGCCAGAGCCATCCAATACGGTGCCCGACACCGAATCAATACCGAAATCCACAATCTCGCTCGGCGACATGCCCGGCCACAAAGAACGCATCCGAAAAAGTCCCTCAATACCGGAACTGAATCAATGGTAGAAACCTCTATACTGACATCCGTCACAAAGTCCAAATTCAGGAAAGCAATCCTTCCCAGCCATCCGTTGATCTTTGGAATACCAACCACTCTGCTATAATATAATCTGATGCACCTCGCCACGCAATCGATGGCATTTTCCGACATAGCCCATAGCACAATATATCACGACCCCAACTCGGTCGTGATGACGCCCAGCACACTACTAAGCAAGCCCGACTATTTATATCAATAACCCCGTTAATTAAACAGATGAAGATAAATATCATTTAAAACAAGAATCGGAAATACTGATAAAAATGCGGAAAATCTAACAAAATACCAACACAGCCTAACTAGGACCCTGTGTCACGACCATGAGCCTCTAATGACAGAATAATTTCCTACTACAAAGTCTGTCTAACACTGATAATACGGAAATAAATGATGAAGATAGAGGGGAGAATCATCGGCTGCGAACGCCCTGCAGCTACCTCAAATACTCCCAGAAAGAACTCTGGATCAGCTGGAATCACTCAGCCTGAGACTGCCCTGGATATGCACATAGGGTGCAGGGAGTAAAGTGAGTACTTCCAACTCAGTGAGTAATAAACATGACTAAAGTCCAAAAGTAAGAAAACGCAGGAAATGCACAAAGTTTTCTACATCTAGCAGTTCATATCAAATCCAGCGAAAAAAGTATAAAACAAATAATACAGTCAAGAAAATAATGCATGAAAAGAATGCAACACATATAACGGTACAATCCAGTACCCGCTGCGGCGTGCAGCCCGCTCCACTTATTTAATGTCGACGACGCTCACTGGTGGTGTGTACAGACTCTGGAGGGGCTCCTACAGCCCAAGCGCAATATCAGCCAGGTATTGGCATAAAACAGGCTCTCGGCCTTAATATCATATATAATAATCGCTACGGCGTGTAGCCCGATCCATATCAAGGAAGCATCCTCACCACTGGGTCCCCGACTCATCTCAGTCAAATAAGTCCATAGCCAATCGGGCGTGACATACTATAGGGATCTCAGCCCTCATATCCTTTTCATTTAAGATTCATGTATAAAAAACAATTATTATATTATTTTAAATATTTGAAAAACTTGACTGAGAATTTATGTTATGCATACAAGTGAGGAAAAACACATAAAGATCCCCTAAGGATTCTACAAGTCGGCACACGGCCCCAAACACGGCAATAAGCCCAATCCACAGTGATAAAGTATGCGTCTCAATCGCCCATAAAGAAGAAATCATGCTCGGGATGGACTAAGTCTCAATCCCCAAATGTAATCGACCCCGCATCCACCGTAGAATGCGTGTCATGCCTCAATATAGCGTCACGATGTGAAAGTCCGGGGTTTCAAACCCTCAGAACAACAGTTATATCAATTACTCACCTCAAACCGGCTAAAGAACTAGTCTACCAAGCCTTTTCCTCTAGAATCAACCTCCTCGCGCGTCGAATCTGGTCAAAACCACAACGAGTACATTACAATAGGCTAATGGAGCAAAACTCAATTGAAAGAACTCAAAAAACACCCAAAAATACGAAGTTGGCAAAACCCGAGCCCCGGGCCCACTTCTCCAAAAATTACGAAATTCACATCACCGGAATCCTCGTCTCGCCACGAGTCCGTACATATAAAATACACAAGAATCGTAGTCCATTTGTCCCCTCAAATCAACAATTCAAACCTTCTTAGGCTTCAAGCCCTAACCTCCATTTTTACCCTTTAATTCTTTGAAATTCCGTGATTAATTCATGTTTTAACACCATAATAACATAATCCGAGTCCAAATATATGTACCTGATGAAGCCCCTTCGAATCCTCTACAAGATCGCCCAAAAATCCACTTTGCTCGAAGTCCAAATTGTTTTCTTCTTTTCCAAGTTTGTGAACACTGTTCACTATAACACAGGCCCGATTTCCGCTTCTGCGGTCTCGTGACCGCATCTGCAGTTCCGCTTATACGGATGATTGACCGCTTATGCGGTCTAACTTAAAGCACCTGGGACCGCTTCTGCGACCCCGCATTCTGCTTATGCGGTTTCCATCAACCGCTTCTGCGGCCTTTTAACCGCTTACGCGGTCCCGCAAAAGCGACCCCTCTTCCGCTTAAGCGGAAAACCCCTGGGCCTCACCTGTCTGCTTTTGCGGCTCCCCCACCGCATCTGCGGAACCGCTTAAGCAGCTGCTTTTCCGCAGATGCAGAAATACCAAAAGGGTGAAAAATCTGACTGCAACATTTGCTTAAAACCCCCGTTTAACCATCCGAAATTACCCCGAGGCCCCCGGGACCTCAACCAAAATCACCAACACATCCAACAACCTTATTCAAACTTGTTCCAATCCTCAAAACACGTCAAACAACGCTAAAACCATTAAAACACATCGGATTCAAGCCTAGTTTTCATCAAAACTTTCGCAATGCGTATTCAATCAAAAACCCGACCAAACAATGTCTGAATGACCTAAAAATTTGCAGACATATCCAAAATCACCTAACGAAGCTACTGCAACTCTCGGAACTCCATTCAGACCCTCGGATCAAAATCTCACCTATCAACTGGAATTCGCCAAAATTCAAACTTCGCCAATTCCAGCCTAAATCTACACCGGACCTCCAAATTCGATTCCGATCACACTCCTAAGTCACAAATCATCCCCCAAAGCTAACCGAACCATCGGAATTCACATCCGAGCCCTCTAACCACATAGTCAACTTTCGGTTGACTTTTCTAAAACAAGCTTTCTTCTAAGAGGCTAAGTGCCTCATTTCCAACTAAAACCAACTCAATTCCACCCGATCAACTCAAATACCAATATTAAACACAAAGCAACACAATATGGGGGAAACGGGACGGTAACTCACGTGACGACGGGCCGGGTCGTCATATACTCCCCAACTAAAACAAACGCTCATCCTCAAGCGGGTCAAGAAACATACCTGGAGTCTCAAACAAGTGAGGATATCTGCTCCGCATCTCCCGTCGGTCTCCCAAGTAGCCTCCTCCACGGGCCGACCTCTCTACTGCACCTTCACCGAAGCTATATCCTTAGACTCAATCTCCGAACCTGACGACCCAAAATAGCCACTGGCTCCACATCATAGGTCAAATCATCATCCAAATGAACTGTACTGAAGTCCA
The DNA here is from genome assembly GCA_026770625.1 of Nicotiana glauca. Classification (NCBI taxonomy): domain Eukaryota; kingdom Viridiplantae; phylum Streptophyta; class Magnoliopsida; order Solanales; family Solanaceae; genus Nicotiana; species Nicotiana glauca. The sequence goes on from MU732150.1 coordinate 108,015, forward strand.
ACACATGAGATGGGTCCCCAACATACTTCCGGAGCATAGATACATAAAATACCGGATGGACTCCCGATAGGCTGGGTGGCAAAGCAAGCATATAGGCCACCTCCCCAATCCTCCTAAGTATCTCAAAAGGGTCAATGAACCTCGGACTCAGCTTTCCTTTCTTTCCAAATCTCATGACGCCCTTCATAGGCGAACCTTCAACAAGACCTTCTCGCCCACCGAATAAGATATATCTCAGACCTTCCGGTCCACATAACTCTTCTGACGCGACCGAGCTGTGCGAAGTATCTCCTGAATCACTTTCACCTTATCTAAAGCATCCTGGACCAACTCTGTCCCCAACAACCTAGCCTCGCCGGGCTCAAACCAACCAACCGTAGATCTACACCGTCTCCCATATAAGGCCTCAAACGGTGCCATCTGAATGCTAGATTGATAGCTGTTGTTGTAAAAAAACTCTGCAAGAGGCAAGAAATCAGCCCAAGAACCTCCAAAGTCAATAACACAGGCACGCAACATGTCCTCTAATATCTGAATGGTACGCTCGGACTGCCCGTCTGTCTGAGGATGAAACGCTGTGCTCAGCTCTACCTGTGTACCCAACTCTCGCTAAAAAGTCCTCCAAAACTGAGAAGTGAACTGAGTACCCCTGTCTGATATAATGGAAACTGGGACCCCATGCAACCGTACAATCTCCCGGATGAAAATCTCTGCTAACCGCTCCGAAGAATAGGTAGTACACACCGGAATGAAGTGCGCGGACTTGGTCAGCCGATCCACAATCACCCAAACCGAATCAAACTTCCTCGCTGTCCGAGGGAGACCACTCACAAAGTCCATAGTAATCCTTTCCCATTTCCACTCAGGAATATCCATAGGCTGAAGTACACCATCAGGTCTCTAATGCTCATACTTGACCTGCTGACAGTTGAGACACTGAGCTACATGACTCACAATATCCTTCTTCATTCTCCTCCACCAGTAATGCTGTGTCAGATCCTGATACATCTCTGCGGCACCTGGATGAATAGAGTACCGCGAGCTGTGGGCCTCCTCTAATATCAACTCCCGAAGCCCATCCACATTGGGCACGCAAATCCGGCCCTGCATTCTCAACACACCATCACTATCAATAGTCACATCCCTGGCATCATCATGCTGAACTCTGTCCTTAAGGACAAGCAAATGTAGATCATCATACTAACGCTCTCTAATGCGATCATACAAGGAAGACCGAGATACCACACAAGCCAACACCTGGCTAGGATCCAAAATATCTAACCTCACCATCTGATTGGCCAAAGCCTGAACATCAACCGCAAAGGGCCTCTCCCCAACTGGAATGTACGCCAAGCTACCCATACTCACCGCCTTTCGGCTCAAAGCATCAGCTACCACATTGGCCTTCCCCGGGTGATACAAAATGGTAATATTATAATCCTTGAGAAACTCAAGCCACCTGCACTACCTCAAATTTAGATCCTTCTGTTTGAACAAGTGCTGAAGGCTGCGATGATCGATATACACCTCACAAGATACGCCATATAGGTAGTGCCTCCAAATCTTCAAAGCATGAGCTATGGCAGCTAACTCCAAATCATGAACGGGGTAGTTTTTCTCATGAGGCTTTAACTGATGAGAAGCATAAGCAATAACTCTACCTTCCTGCATCAACACACATCCAATCCCAACTCTCGAAGCATCACAATACACGGTGTAAGAACCTGAAGCTGATGGCAAGACTAACACTGGAGCCGTGGTCAAGGCCGTCTTGAGCTTCTGAAAGCTCTCCTCGCACTCATCCGGCCATACGAATGTTGCACCTTTTGCATCAACTTGGTCAAGGACGAAGCAATAGATGAAAATCCCTGGACAAACCGGCGATAATACCCTGCCAAACCGAGGAAACTCTGGATCTCCGTGTCTAAGGACGGTCTAGGCCAACTCTGCACCGCCTCTATCTTCTTTGGGTCAACCTGAATACCATCACAAGACACCACGTGACCCAGAAAAGCCACAGACCCAAGCCAGAATTCACAGTTGGAGAACTTTGCATAAAGCTTCTCCTCCCTCAATCTCTGCAATACTACTCTCAAATGCTGAGCATGCTCCTTCTGGCTACGCGAGAACACCAGGATGTCATCAATAAACACAATCACAAATGAATCCATATACGGCCAGAACACACTATTCATCAAATGCATGAACGCAGCTGGGGCATTAGTCAGCCCAAAAGACATAACTAGAAACTCATAATGCCCATATCTCATCGTGAAAGCTGTCTTCATAATATCAGAATCCCTAATCTTCAGTTAGTGATAGCCTGAACAAAGATCAATCTTCGAGAATACCCTCACTCCCTGGAGCTGATCAAATAAATCATCAATGCGCGGTAGAGGATATTTGTTCTTCACTGTTACCTTGTTCAACTGCCTATAATCAATACACATCCTCATTGTACCATCTTTCTTCTTGACAAGAAGACCGGTGCACCCACGATGACACATTCGGGCGAATGAACCCCTTATCTAGGAGTTCCTGAAGCTGCTTCTTCAATTCTTTTAACTCAGCTGGTGCCATACGATAGGGAGGAATAGAGATGGGTTGAGTGCCCGGCACCAGATCAATACCGAAATCAATATCCCTGTCCGGAGGCATGCCCGGCAAGTCTGCTGGAAACACATCAGGGAAATCCCTCACAACGGGAACCGAATCAATACTAGGAGTCTCGGCTCCAACATCCCTCACAAATGCCAAATATGATAAACATCCCTTCCCAACCATCCGCTGGGCCTTTAAGAAAGAGATTACCCGGCTGGGTACATAATCGGTCGAACCACACCACTTGACTCCCAAAACACCTGGCACAGCCAACGTGACTGTCTTTGCATGACAGTCCAAAATAGCATGACATAGAGATAACCAGTCCATGCCTAGAATAACATCGAAGTCTATCATGCTCAAAAGCAACAAATCAACCCGGGTCTCCAGACCCCCAGTAGTAATAAGACAGGACCGATACACATGGTCCATAACAATATTATCACCCACTGGGGTAGATACATGCACAGGTAAGGCAAGACACCCTCGGGTTGTACCCAGATGATGGGCAAAATATGAAGACACATAAGAGTATGTAGATCCGGGATCAAATAAAATAGAAGCATCCCTGTGGCATACTAAGATAATACCTGTAATAACTGCATCAGATGCAATGGTGTCTCTCCTGTCTGGAAGCGCATAGAACCGAGCCTGACCACCACTAGGTCGATCTCCACCCCTAGAGCGGCCCCTAGCTTCCTGACCCCCATCCCTACTAGACTGGGATGGTGCTGAAGTGGATGGAGTAGAAGAGGAGGGCTGATCCCTCTGCTGAGACTGGCTACCACGACGTCGAGGACACTGCCTCCTCATATGGCCATACTCGCTACACTCAAAGCAAATACCAGATACTGGAGAAGGAGACTGATGGGGACCCCTCACGACCAGCCGTTGCGCCCTGCGCAGAAGAACCCTGAGGTGAAGAGGCATGTGAAGAGCTATGAGCTGGGAGGGCACTAAGTGAAGACTAGCCCTGCTGATACCCCTGGTGACCACGGCCTGAAGACGCCCCTCGATACTTAGGACGAGCCGACTGATGAGGCCTGAAAGAATGACCTCTGCTCTGCTGAAACTGGCCCCTAGACGGAGCGCCACTGAAGCTACCTGATCCTCGAGGCCTCTTGGCCTACCTCTCCTCTCTCTCGTGACGGCGAGCCGTCTCAATATCACGAGCAATATCCACAGCATCCTCGAAGGTATGGCCCAGAACCCTCTCTCGGGTCATCAGGATACGGATGGGATAGGTGAGTCCATCCACAAATCTCCGAATCCTCTCCCAATCAGTCGGAACCATCCATGGAGCATATCGAGCCAACTCCGAAAATCTCACCTCATACTGAGTCACGGTCATATCTCCCTGACGAAGGTACTCAAACTGTCTACGTAGCTCCTCCCTCTGAGACTGCGGTACCCACTTCTCCATAAAGAGAGTGGAGAAGTCCTGCCATGATAAAGGCGCTGCACCTCGCGGCCTACACCGCTCATAAGCCTCGTACCAAGTGAAAGCTTCTCCAAAAAACTGAAAAGTAGTAAATGATACCTCGCTCGACTCCAAGATCCCTGCGGTCCGAAGCATACGTCGACATTTGTCGAGAAAACCCTGGGCATCCTCGCCCGGAACACCAATAAAAGAAGGAGGTGAAAGCCTGTTGGACCTCTCAAGACGACGCTGCTCATCGTCTGGCATGGCCGGAATCACATCATCCTGAACCGAGGCAACCGGCTGAACTGGGGCAACCTGCTGAACTGGTGGTGCCTCTAGTATCTGCAAACCCTGCACTTCCTCCTCCGGCGTGCGAGCAGTGGGGGTCTGATTGCCTCCCCCACCCCCGGCCTACGAAGTAGCTGCTGCAGTAGTGGCTGAGACGGCCTGAGCCAGGCCAGTGCAAACTGATAGAATCTGAGCTAGGGCCTCCTGAAGACCC
>MU732150.1:133875-171618 GCA_026770625.1 Nicotiana glauca
GCTACATTTATACTCAACTTGAGATTTAAATGATATTTATAATGTTGTTTGATCTAAGCACCATTGTTTTACTGATGCCCAAGGGGCTTATGATTATTTTATGGACTGATTGAGGCTGAGGGCCATACGTGAGGATATGTTGAGTGATGTGAGGAGGCTTCCAAGCCTCGAGTGTTATGTGAGGAGGCTTTCAGGCCTTGAGTGTGATGTGTGAAGGCTTTAAGACCTTATGATATTGCGCTTGGGCTGTAGGATCCCTTCCGGAGTCTGTACATACCCCCAGTGAGCGCAGGGTACCCAGGTGAATTGGGAGTGGGCCCGAGAGGTCGATGTTGTATTTTTGTGAGTTGGGAGTGGGCCCGAGAGGCCGATGTGTGTTTTTGTGAGTTGGGAGCGAGCCCGAGAGGCTGATGTTGTGTGTTGGTGAGTTGGGAGTGAGCCCGTGGGGATGATACTGTGCTGATGATTTGATATTAAGCCCGAGGGGCGAGTTTCTGGTTATTCTTTACTTGTTGAAATTAATTGTCTTCACTGTTTTTAAAGAGAATTATCTGTTACTCCACAGATTTACTGTATAATTGATTTTACTGGTTGAAATAGCGTCATTTGTGCCTTTATAGGATTTTATGCTTTCAGTCGTATTTATTTTTATTACTCACTGAGTTGGAGTACTCACTTTACTCCCTACACCTTGTGTGCAGATACAGGGATCCAGGAGGCATAGCTGAGTTTGTTGTTGTTGCCTAGTTCATCTGTCGGAGTCATCGAGGTAGCTGCCTGGTGTCCGCAGGACCCGATTTCTTCTCTTATCTTTCTTTACTTCTGCATCTAGACTTTCATATGTATAGGATGTTGCTCTGTAGTATCTAGAGGCTCTGACTCGTGACGCCAGAACTGATATGGGTTGTTTTGAATATTATTGCGGTTTCCGCACAGTTATTATTACTATCAGACTGAGATTTTGCTTATTCGATGTTTTTAAATTTAATAACTGATAAGGAGCTTTGTAAACTTGAAATGAAAATGTTCTAAAGGTCGGGCTTTCCTAACAAGGTGTTCGGCGCCATCACGATCGGGGTTTGGGGTCGTGACAAGTTGGTATCAGAGCCTAGGTTACCAGGTCTCGCGAGTCATGATCCGGTTTAGTAGAGTCTCGCGGATCGGTACGGAGACGTCTGTACTTATCCTCAGGAGGCTGCAGAACCTTTAGGAAAGACTTCATATTCTTGAAATTCTTGTCGTGCGACTTTGTTGATCCGAGAACTAAACTTTTGTATTCTATTCTCTCGCAGATGGCGAGAACACGTACTACCGGACGTGGCGGACGACCACCATTGCCATCCACTAGAGACCGCGGACGCGACCGTAGTCGTGGTCGAGGCAGAGCAGCAGGGGCAGCACCAGTTGTGCCCACTCAGGATCAGCCTCCAGCTGTAGAGATTCCAGCAACGCCTGCTCAGGCACCAACTGTGCCTATTGTGATTCCGGATATTCAGGAGGCCCTAGCTCAGATTTTATCGGTTTGCACTGGCCTGGCTCAGGCAGTCTCGGCCACTACCACCGCAGCTACATCTCAGACCGGGGGTGGTCTTCAGACCCCCGCAGCTCGCACTCCTGAGCAGGTAGTGCAGGGTTTGCAAACACCAGAGGCGCCACCAGCTCAGCAGGTTGCCCCAGTTCAGCCAGTTGCCCCAGTTCAGTCGGTTGCACCGGTTCAGGATGTTATGGTTCCAGTTATGCCAGACGATGAGCAACGTCTTGAGAGGTTTAGCAGGCTTTCACCTCCTACTTTCAGCGGTATTCCGGGCGAGGATGCCCATGGTTTTTTCGACAAGTGTCGACGTATGCTTCGGACAGCAGGGATCTTAGAGTCGAGCGGGGTATCATTTACCACCTTCCAGTTCTCAGGAGCAGCCTTTACATGGTGGGAGGCATATGAGCGGCGTAGGCCGGCAGGTGCAGCGCCGTTGTCATGGCAAGAGTTCTCCACTATCTTTCTGGAGAAGTGGGTACCACGGTCGCAGAGAGAGGAGCTGCGTAGGCAGTTTGAGTGGCTTCGTCAGGGAGATATAACTGTGACGCAGTATGAGGTGAGATTCTCAGAGTTGGCTCGTTATGCTCTATGGATGGTCCCGATTGATCATGAGCGGATTAGACGGTTTGTGGACGGACTCGTTTATCCCATCCGTATTCTGATGACTCGAGAGAGGATCCTGAGCCATACCTTTGAGGATGCAGTGGATATTGCTCGTGGATATTTCAAATTAGAATATTGTGTAATTTTTAGTTTGAACATTATATTCCAAATTTGTGGTATGTTTAGTTAGAATATTATATTCCAAATTATAATATTGTGGTATGTTTGGTTGAATACTATATAATAAATTAAATATTATGGTATGTTCCTTTTCGATACTGTATTTCAAAGAGAATATTGTGGAAAGTTAGGAATAAATTGTATTCCAAAGTAGAATATTATAATATGTTTCAGAATATATAGAGGTATAGCGTGTAATATTTTTAAAATATTTGATGTAATTTTAAAATTTAAATAAATTATGAAAGTAAATTTTACAAAGGGATATATTACTTAAGTTCCCCAATTTTCTTAGTCATGCTTTCTGTACATTGCGAGGGAAAAAGAAAAAGCTTCATGTACATTGTGAACATATTGGGAAAAAAAAACCCTTTACTTATTGGTCAACAAAATAGGCATTGTTAGTTACCTCCGTACCAATATTGAGATCTTGTAAAATTGCAGAAAGCGTCTTGCTTCTGCCACCTATCTTTACAAGCCTTAAAAATTGAAATTGTTAGGAAAAGAGTTGAACTATTTCAATGAATAGTCAAGATTTTCAGGAAAAGTTCGGTCACCGCTCATTTGGCTTAATAATTCCTCACACTTGACTTTCTTACCTAATTACGGATTATGCACTTAAATCACCTCCCAAAAAAAGAATAAAATTGAAAAATCAGGACAGAAGAGAAGTTTTATTTTGTATCTTATGCAATTGATACTAGTTGTATAGTCTTTTTTTTGTCTTACAAAATTATGGATCCCAATATTACATTTCTAGGTCCACAAAATTTTGGGTACACAAAATTATAAGACAAAAAAGTTGCCTTACACAACTAGCATAAATTATATAAGACACAAAATAAAATTGTCCAGTACAGAAATGGAAACCGTCCCTGCACGGGTACATCGATAATTAACCTAGAGACAGACATCTGTACATTAAACTACAAAGTCAACAGCTTGAATCTACTAGTTAGTACTATTTTATTACTAATATTAATAAGCGAGAATAGCATATTTTTGTCCTCCTCACAGGGGCATTTAGGGAATATGCAGAGTTGGCCAATTCTAGGACGCTTTTTATTTTTTAGACAAGTGACTGTCAAAATAGCATGATATAACCAATTTTTGGATTGGTCAATCAAAAATAGCCACCGTTTATGAAGTCAATGAAAAATAGCCACTATTTGCTACAATGGAGACCGGTCCCGTATAATATACGGGAGTTCGGGTGCATCTGTGTTCGAACTCTAGTATATTATGCTGGACCGGTACACTTTGCTGACTCCTGTATAATATACGGGAGACTGGAGCATCGGTGCTCCAAACTCCAGTATATTATACTGGACATTTATACTTGCTGGAACTCCAGTATATTATGCGGGAGTTCCAGCATAATTATACTTGAACTCCCGCATATTATACGGGAGTTCCAACATAGTTATCCTGGAACTCCCGTATAATATGCGGGAGTTCAAGCATACTTATGCTGGAACTCCCGTATATGCGGGCGCATTTTTCGGGTTTTGAACAGTGTTTTCGCTAAGATTTATCTTTACATGAACAATGACTAAATTTCGATTACTTTTGAAACTGTGACTATTTTTGAATGACCAGTTGTAAATTTGGTTATTTTTAAATTTCTCCCGGCCTTTTTGGGTCCCAGTTGCAAACACTTCTTTACTCTTTTGGGGAAAAAATATAAGTAGACAAATAATATAATGATATTTACATACTCTTAGCAGGTAAATGCAATTAACATTTTATAGCAGATTAAGAGTGTTCTATAGTAAAACAAATTGCTATTTATAGTTTTACTACTACACTACATATAAGCAAGGATAAAAAAGTTTTGGCGCCCTTACATCTTTATGGGTAATAAAGGAATTTTATTTATTGGTAATGTGCAGCTCTGCACGTGGTTGTTATCAGTAGCACCAAGAATTTCATCTTGGATGTTCAAACTTGAATGAAGTAAAAAAAATACTCAATAAAGAGTGTTTAATATATATTATATACCATTAAAATTTAATATTGTACCTATATATATAATGTAATTTTTCAATAAAGGGTGGTCAATTGACCACCCTTAGTTCTAACGTAGCTTCGCCCTGGTTGTTGCTATTGGTTTTTTCCCTTCAAATTCTCACTTTTGCATTTTTTTCTCTCTCTTAAGAATTCCCACATGGGCCTTTATTATTGGTTTATATTAGTATTATGGTAATTTATTTATTAATCATTTTTGCTCTCTATTAAATTATTTTTTTCGATGGTCAAATTATGCCAATATTTAAAAATAATAGTAATTATATTTATAGAAGAATTGTAATTTATGGTATTTTCTATATAGTTTTTGAATATCTAAATTTTAATTTTAAAATATTAAATTAATCAAACCTAATTTAACTACACAGTTTAGTCAAATTACCTTTGGAATTATGAAATATCACAATTATTTTGGGACGGAGAGGGTATATTATTTGTCCTTATACGTTCTGGTAAAATTTAGGCAATTTTGGAACCAAATTTTGGTTTATAACTGGAGCATTTATCAGGTCTTATTATATCTTTATCCTTAAACCTCCAATATTTTTGCTTCTTTAGTGAGCTTGTTTCCAAACAGAAACTCTGCATCCTTCCCTCCAACAACTTCCCACCTTGCTCTTGGGGAGACTCGAATTCACAACCTCTTGGTTGGAAGTGGAGGTTGCTTACAATCAGAGCAACCCCTCTTGTCAGTAAGATCATATATGCTTATAAAAATTTGTCCTAATGTTATTTTGAGGTATAGTTTTAAAATATTTTATTTTATTAATTTACTTTAATTATTTTTATTAAAATTCTTGTAAGATCACTAGGTAAAATTGTGTGAAGACTCTAAACTAAAGTTATAAATATCGTAGGATAAAAGTTGGAGTTATTGAAGATTTTATTGTGTTAGATAATTCTAGAAGATGAAAACACGAATTTTTCTAATATGAGTAAAAATAAAATATATTATTAAAATCTTAAATGAGTTCACTATAAGCGCAAAATAAGTTTGAAGCAGGGGCGGAGCTAGAGTGTTGGCTGCATGTTCGATCAAATTCGGTAGCTTTGGTTCACACTCTGTTTTTATCTTAAAAATTCATTAAGTATGTACATAACAAAATAACATTTTTTTTGTTAAAAGAACTAAATAACTTAAAAGATTAGAATTCAGAACGTAACCTATAAAGTCCAAATCCTTACTTTGCATTTGATTTAAAATAAATAATTTCGTCAACAATAAAAGCTAAAATGTTAAAGAAGTGAAATGAAGTTTTGCTTTTATATATTGGAAATGTATTTATTTGAAATTTTAATTATTATATGAGTCATTTTATGTGTTTTATAAATATTTATCTCTTCTACCACTAATTTTTTGATGCACCTTACTTCATGTTCTTGTTAGAGGTTGTCAAAATCTACCTATTTACAGTTTTATTTTAAAACCATTATTGGTAAAAATATTTAAAATTTAAAATTCTTTTATATTATCGTTATTTTTTACGAAAAACATATCACGACTATGAATTTTTTTTTCTTTGCATGAACAAGTCATATTTTTTTCTTCTTATAATTTGAGTTAAATAAATTTGTTTCTTCTATAAAAGATGTTTGTACAAATATTTTGGGGATGAAGTAGAGGAAAAAAAGAAGAGGTTAAAACTATTTTGAATTTTGGTAATTGTATGAGGTTATATTTTATTCCCGTTGAACCAAGTACGATTCTCATATAATTAGTTTTTCTCCTAATTGTTAGTTTTTGAATTGAATAGAAATTATGCATAATATATACTACAATTTTGAAATATTCACGGTGTATTCAAATATTGAAAATAAAAATTATTGACAATGTTGAAAATAAAGATAGTGATATCAATCAAGATAGAATTATCTTTAAAATCTCTTATTTGGTTAATTGAAAATTAACATTCTTTAACATCCTCACATTCAAGTTTTCAAAATTATTGCCCTTAAAGTTGCCGTATTTTACTTTATTAATTTTGTGGGTGTTGAGTTAATGATACTACTTTTAAGTCCTCAGCAACATCAACTCGGTAGAATTTCACAAGTGAGGTCTGGGGAGGGTAGTATGTACGCAGACTTTATCCCTATCCTAGAATAGAGAGGTTGTTTCCAATAGACCCTCGGCATCCTTCCCTCCAAGAACTCCCCACCTTGCTCATGGGGTGACTCGAACTCCCCACCTCTTGGTTGAAAGTGGAGGGTGCTTACCATCAGAGCAACCCACTATGGGATTCTTATAGGAGTTAGTACACTTATCTTTCTACTATTCTTTCTCACGCTATATTAACCTTTTATTACAGTAGATGCACACAAAAATTTCGTAAATAAAACTAACTTTTTGGGCTTTCTTAAGTATACAAATGGAATCATTGTTGCATCTTAACCAAAATGTTTGGTTCTATAATTAGAATTGTTGAAGTACTATAGCTTATATGTACTTTTTACCTTTACAAATTTAAGAAAAACATGTAAGCATCCAACTCCTATTCATCTGTCTTCATAATTTTATCGCTACATTAGCATAAACGCATCCTTTAAAAGTGAAAAAGTTTAAATATTAGTAAGAGGAGTAAAACATATTAAGCCCAATATTTAAACTCTATTTTGATGTGTGGACATTTATAGTTTTATTTTTTGGTTAAGAAGATTGTAGGAACTTAAGTAAGTTATTCACAGGGTATCAACAGAGGTATGTCTCCTTAGTCTTCTTTGCCTAATTTCAATTTGATTTTTCTTTGCTTCTTTTAAGCTTATTCTTAAAGAAAAAAAATTCTTGGCTAGGTTTTTTAGTCTTTACATAGTTTTTTGATTTTATATAGAATATTTTGGTTAGTTTTTTTTCTTTTTCAAAACATAACTTTGTGCTCTTTTTTATTTGTTTCAAAGATCATTCTGATTTAATTTTTAGACATATATATATATATATATATATAGGGACAACTTATGTTCTAGAAATTTTGAGAAGATCTTTTAAAAAAAATATATAATTATTATCATCGTTAGATTTTGAATTTTTTTGGAGTTTAAACTAAAATGACACATTTGAGTATCCTACAATATGTAGCAAAGGAACAAATGTCCAAAAGCAAAGATCTATACAACATTAATAAGATATTTTGATCATAAATATATGAGATATTGTTAACTTTAAGTAAAAATATGAACCCCCAGATTTATATTGATTATATCCGCTAGATGTCCATATTATTCTTACCTCTAAATAAAAATAGAATGTTGCATTTTAAAGGTAGCAATCAGCAAACTAAAGCCATGTGAGTTTTTTTTTGGTCCGTAAAAGAGCTTTATATTAATTAAGTAGGAACATTACAAGGAGCTAATAGCACAGTAATACAAAAGGAGTGATCCAGCGAATGGCCCTGTAAGGGTTCATTTCCTAAATCTGATGGATCATAGATTACGTCAGAATCATTGCAAGGTTTTACAAAACGCTTATAGATAGTTCCTTGCTGATCAGCTAGTAATTGTTGTAGCAAAAAGTCTGGCGGATGATTAAAAGTAGCGGTGTTATCCCGAACTTGTATAATAGAGCCTTGTTTAGCTAACAAATGTGCTGCGTAGTTTTGCTCCCTGAATGTGTGTTTGATGAATGGGTTACCCAGCTGCTGGAGTAAGTACCTGCATTCCAATAGAGAGGATGAGTAATGGAGATTATCGTTTTTATGCATCGTTATTACCTAGGTTGAGTCCACATTTATTTCCAGTGGTAGTAGGCGATGTTGTTTTGCAAGTTGCAAACCCTTTAATAAGTCTTTTAATTCCATGTATGTGGAATCGCCCGTGGAGGATGATCCCATATAACCCAGTAGGCAATGTCCATCAGAATTTCGGAAAATGCCTCCCAGACCATTTCTAATTGGGTGAGCTTTGGCCGCACCATCTGTGTTTAGCTTTATAGTGCCTATTGCAGGAGGGTACCATTTTATATACATAGGAGTAGCTACATTCTCTGACCGTTGATCTAACCGTTGTGTATTTATAAGGAAGTGAAACTCCACTACTTGAGAGATCAAGTTCTTAGTAGATGGATGTTGTTTTTTATTGGGACCACTAAAAACTAAATGGTTCCTTAACTTCCAAATATGCCATGCAATGTAAGGGATGAGAGTGGTTGGAGTTGGACGCAGGCTATAAGGTAAGTCATTTGCATGATGTATTATATAATGGATTGCTTGAATGGGAGTAAGCGATTGGGAGTGGCAGTGCTGAACGTGGGTTGTTAAACCTAGTTGTGCCCATATAGGATTGGTGCGCGGGCATTTGAAAAGAATATGATAAATAGTTTCAATATGGTGGTAGCATAAGGTGCAGATATTAGACGAGGTAATATTTATATGGTAGAGGTATGAAGCAGTAGGTAGACGTTGGTGAGCAATTAACCATAGGAAGTATATTATCTTTGAATGTATATGGAGTTTCCAGAGCCAGTGGTGAGTGAATGGTGGAGCTGGTAATTGGAGAGAACAGTAGAGATACTTTATTGAGAACTAACCATTAGAGGTAAATCCCCAGATGATTTTATCCGTGGCTTGATGGTTAGATAAAGATGGAACGAAAATTTGTGCGATTTGAGAAGCTATATTCTCAGGAATGGAGAATGTTAAGGAAGAGGTATCAATGGTATGGTTGGTTATATACTGGCTGAGTGTGGCTTGGGTGTCGTGGGGTGAGAGTGGACCATGTAGTAGCTGACGAAGAGTGATATTAGGTCCTATCTATGGGTCGTGCCACATGTTGATTGTATGCCCCCCAACAATATGCCAAACAATTCCGTTTTGGCAGAGGTTCCAGCCCATTAAAATATTTTTCCAGGTGAGGGAGCCTTGAGTACCGGAGTTCCGGTGTGAATAAAGGTGACGGAGAACGGAAGCCCAGAGAGAATTTGTATTGTGAACAAATCTCCATGCTAGATTCCCTAGTAGGGCATTGTTCTTAGTAGTTAAATTGTGGATGCCTAGACCACCTTGTTTCTTAGGTCTTTGTACTACCTCCCATTTTACTAAGTGGATTTTCTTTTTACAGTCCGTACTTCCCCAAAGAAAGTTTCGTTGGTAACGGTTCATTTTAGAGATGACTTCGCTTGGGATCTTAATGAATTGCATAACATGATTTGGTAATATGTTGAGCGTAGAGTTAATAAGAGTAGTGCGTCCTGTAATGGAAAGGAATTGAGATTTCCATCCTGATAATCTATGTTTAAAGTTATCAAGGATATATTGGAAGTCATTTTCCATGGGTCTCTTTACAAATAAGGGGAAACCCAGGTATTTACCAAAGGCGGAACCTTCCTTCATGTTAAAAGACGAGAGGACAAATTGTCTGTCTGAAGGGGTAGTATTGTGCGAAAAATAATTTTTTGATTTCTGGAAATTGATACTCTGACCTGACCTCTGAGTGAAACTCGTGAGTGTGTCTATTATGGAGTGAACAGAGGAGGTGGTGATGAGGGTTGTGAAAGTGATATCGTCCGCAAAAAATAGATGAGATATTAGAGGCCCTCTAGGTGATAGTTTAATAGGTTTCCATTGCGTGTAATCCACCAGTTGGTGTATTTGTCTAGAGAGACGTTCGAGACATAAAATAAAAATATATGGAGATAGTGGGTCGCCTTGTCTAATACCCCTAGTGGGTTGGAAATAAGGAGAGGGGTGTCCATTAATAAAGATTGAAATGGAAGTTGTAGTGAGGCACGACATAATGATTTTTATTAAGGTAGAGGGGAAATTAAAGAAGTGCAAGGTTTCTTTAATGAATCCCCATTCCATTTTATCAAATGCTTTTTCAAGATCTAATTTAATTAAAAAGTTGCCAACTTTGCCTTTCTTTTTCCTGAATTTGTGGAGGGTTTCTTGAATGATGATAGTGTTATCAGCTGCCCGACGTCTGTTTAGAAAGGCTGATTGTTCAGGACTAATTAATTTATTAATGAGCGGTTTGATACGACGCACGATTAATTTAGAAATTAATTTATAGATGGTATTACAAATCCCAATTGGGCGATATTGGGTAATCATAGATGGGATCTTATTTTTTGGTATGAGACAAAGATATGTGGTATTTGCCTGTGTTGGTATTGTGCCAGAAAGGAACACCTCGTTACAAAAGGAGACAACTGAAGTGGATATTTGGGGCCAAAATTGTTGGTAAAAATAAAGGTGAAAGACGTCCGGCTCCGGGGCCTTCAAAGGTTTGAAGGATTGGAGTGTTTGGTATATTTCTTTAATAGAAGGAAATCTGGATAAGGAGAGGTTGTCATTGGGAGTTAGAGTATGATTATTAGGGCTCATAATTTGACGAGTGGATTGAGAGTGGGTAGTGGTAAATAAGGATTCATAGTAATTAGTGATGAGGGAGTCCACTTGTGGTTGCTACATGACCCAATTTCCCCCTAAATCTTTAAGAGCGGTGATTCTATTACGTCTTTGTCTATGAAGTGTAGTTATGTGAAAAAACTTCGTATTAGCATCACCCTGCTGTAGCCAATCTATCCGAGATTTGAGTTTCCAAAACTCCTCTTCTAATCTAAACAGGTGGTTATATTCTTCTATTAGGTCTTGTTCCAGTAATTGGAGGAAGTGGCTAGTAGTGTATTTGGTGGAAGATTGAATGCCATTTAATCGAGCTAGTATTATTTTTTGTTTTTTAAAAATGTTTCTAAAGGTATGGTTATTCCATTGCTAGACATCAGTAGTAAAGGTTTCTATAGCATTAAAGAGGGTTTGATTGGGGCTCCAATTTTTATTAATAAGGTGAATAAAGGAAGGGTGGGATGCCCAAATGGTTTCGAATCGAAAAATCTTTTGACGTCTAAAATTATGCCTTAATGTTAGAAGTAGAGGACAATGGTCGGAATGAGTTCCGGGGAGGTGTTGGACTGTAGCCTCAGGAAATAGAGTAAGCCATTCAGAATTACTAACAAATCTATCTAATCTTTCAAGTATTTGATTAGCAAAATTACGTTTATTAGTCCAGGTAAATCGACTACCTGTATATCCTAAATCAAGTAGGTGACAATAGTCTAGACATTTAATAAAATTATCACATCTGGAGTTATTGAGGGGGTTACCACCATACTTTTTATTAGCACGAGTGACATCGTTGATGTCCCCCCCAATCAACCAAGGCAGATTTGTATGATCATGCAAGTGTCGTAATTGATCCCATAATTCATTCCGTGCATGTATATTATTTTTGTCATAAATAACAGGAAAAAGCCATCGTTGAGTATTAGGTAATACCTGGATGATTGAATGAATAGCCTATGAAGATACCTCAACTTGGTCAAGGTGTAGCAAGTCGCCTTGCCATACTAATGCAATGCCCCCAGAATGGCCTTGAGCAGGCGCCTCAGCAAGATGAGTGAAGCCAAATTCATCCTTCAAGTGATCATGGCACTGAACATGAGTCTCAAGTAGAGCAACTAGGCTGGCTGGTGATAGTTGAGAAGAGACCTAAAATTCTGTTTAAAATCATGTGACCGGGTACCCCGGCAATTCCAAATGATGAACTGTACTTGATTAATGCGAGGGGGAGATGGAGGGGGAGCCCGCTAGGTCTCCACTATAGTCGAGTTCATTACTTGCAACAAGGGTATCAGTACTACCCCATATTTTCCCACTTCTGAGTTATTTTTCGGATGGATGTTGAACGAGCAGCTTTGAAGTTCCCTTGGACATATTATAATCATTTTTCTTGCATAATGTTCTTTTAGGTCGTAGTGTTTGTTGTTGTTGAAAAAGCACACAATGGATCTTGTTTCCCTGTTCTCCACCATATCTGCTCCCACCTCTAGTTGAGATATTTCTTCTAGTCCATGGAGAGGGTTTTGTTGGTGGCGTATCGGAGTTGGTTGATTAGGAGTTGCCTGAGCTTGTAGTGGCGAGGGGATGTATAGTGATGCCCTGGGTTGTATCCATGGCACTAATGAGTGTGCTGGCAGTTGAGCGGGGTAGAATGGAAGCTCCATTGAGGCAATTTGATTGTGGTACATCGGGGGCATCGGGGTGTGAGTTTGAACGTGTTGCATGGAGGTGGGAGGGTGCATCGCCCATATATATTGGTTGTACAACTCCAATCCCATCCTCATGCCCTCTGTGACTATTTGGGCAATGTCCGTCGGATTCTGTAGCACTAGTATCACTTGCTGACCTTCGACTTCCATATTGAAGGTCAATACATGGTCTTGTAGGCTCATCTCGAGCCAGGAGGTTGGGTAAGCTTGCATGGGAGGGTATTGTGTGATGAATAGTGGTGGCAGATGTGGGGTGGGCTGGTTCCAGTTGTTGTTTGGTGGATTCATGGTGAGGGGATGTCTGTGAAGTGGTGAGGATGAGTGAGCTCAGGTTCTTCTGTGTTGATGGTTTAATCCCATTAGGCTCATGTTTATTAATTATAACAATAGTTAAGTTGTGGTCGTTGCGTGAGATAGTGGTATTAGAAATAGTATGAGGTATTAAAGGGTTTTCTTCAGTGAAGGAATTTATGGGAGTGGCCAGATGGAACGGTGGATTTGAAAGGTGAAATGATGATGCTTGCATGGGTGGATTATTGGGTTCGAGAGGTGGTGCCTGGGCTAAAGAAGAAGTGGGTGGTAATTGGTTTGGGCTTGGGGTGGTAGGTTTTAGAGGGACATCATGATGAAGGTCTGTAATGGACATGGCAGACGTAATTGGAGTTGGGGAATGCTGAGAGATTGAGGTGCCAGCTACGTGTAAGGGCGAAGCCACGTGGGATTGGGAGGTAACTACTAGGGTAGACGTGGAGGAAGGCAAGGTTGATTGGTGGATAAATTGTATAGTCGGTGTAGTGATGGAAAGTTGGGCCAGGTCAATTGCATGGTTAGAGAGTGATGTGCTGGTATTACTTGGCTTAGGGAGGGATTGTATCGGGCCAGGATCCGAAGGGTAAGTGTCCGAGAAAGAATTGGGTGTGGGTAACTTTATATTTTCATTAAGTAATTGTAGCAATTCCTGATTAAAAAACTTCCCAGGGGCCAATTTTTCAATTTTTTTTGAGGGGGGAATCGGGGATGGGAGTGGGGAATTAGAAGACGTACCTGTGTTGTCCATGTAGCGGAGAGGGTGTGAGCCCGATTGTTCGTCTGTGCTGGTAGGAACAGGGTGTTGTATGGTGTGAGTAAGTGTTGTTTGAGAGGTTTTTTTTCCTCTTAATGGGCTAGTGGTCTTACGTCGAGCTTGGAATGACACAGTTTTCCATTCACTACTAATGACATGGGGTGATGGACAAGGCATGTTTGGATGTGTGGGTGAACTAGAGGATGAAGGTTGGGAAGGATTTATAGTGAAAAATGAGTAGGTACAAAGAGTCTTAGTATGACCAAATCTTCCACAAGAGGTTCAGAGCATGGATAGTCCTTCGTACAGGATTTGTTGTCTATGATGTCCAATAAATACATGGGACTTCACTGGTTTTTCAATAGGCACCTCAATGCAGATGCGAGCATAACGACCTCGCGTGGTGGCAGGCGTGCATGTGTCGATTTTTAATAATGTGCCTATCTTTGAACCAACTCTTTGCAAGATTTCAACGTCATAGAACTTTGTAGGCAACTCTGGTAGACGAATCCAAACGGCTGAATAAATGAGTTGAGCACTGGACTCAATGAACTTAGGCTCCTATTTGCGAACGGATAAAAAGTGGTTGAAAATAAACCAAGGCCCCCTATGTAGAGCTTTCTGTATATTTTCTTCCTATTGGAACTTGATGAGAAAAAAATCACAGCCTAGATCGATAGGAGAGACATCCTCAGTAGGCTGCCACAAGGCCTTTAGTTTGTTTTTGAGGACGCGATGTCCCACTTGTCGACCAAACAGTTTCACTATGACAGAGTGTTTCCATGGAAGGTATAGTCTAGACTTGTCTGTGGAGGTAAGGGGAATGAAGCAATCGTAATGAAGGTCATTTGTTATTTCATCGGTTAAATCTAGAGGTGGTGGAGTGTTTAGGGTTCTGGGGTTTGTTTGCGGAAGAAGCTGTTGGTTGAGGAGAGTTTCTTTGAATGAGGTCTTGGCCGTAGAGGGGTTATGTGTAGGAGAGTCAATATGCATATTACTAATGTCTGGTGGTTCGGGGGAATTTTGGGGATAGGTGGAGGTGAGGCTCATGGTTGAAAATTGTTGTGAGAATGGAGAAGTTGAGTAGAGGAGGAAGATGAGTGTAGAGAGAAGGAGGAGCTTCTCTATCTAACCCATTGTTGATAGTTCCTTTGAATTGTCCTTTTCCTAAAGCCATGTGAGTTCAATCGTAAGGGAATTAGATTTGCTTCTTTATTGTGTTGATACGAGTTCTAATCAAATATCTTAAATATGACACATAATATATCAGTTCGGGATTCACAAGGAATACAAGACTGAAAACGTGCCGGTGAATTTGAAATTTAGCTTGGTTATAATTTGAGTACACACGATTATTTTTTTATCAGGAGAAATAAGATATTTGGTGAAAACATAAAAACATAATGCAAATTGTTCTTTTTAATCATATGTATTACTTTTTGGTCTTGAATTTGGGCCCGGGCTCAGCACGGGCTTACCGCGACTAGTATATATAATAAGGGAGAATCAAAGGACTTTTATAGTCCTCACATATATTTCCAAAAAAAATATAAACTTTTCACTTAATTACTTTTATGTCATGATCTTATTTTTAATGTCAAATTTACTTTTTATTTTATGGTTTACAGGTTGCCATATCATTTAATGTTTCAGTAACAAGTGTGAGTTTGCTGTAACAGTAGGCCCTATTGAATTTGTAATTTACACGTCAAGCAAGGTTAAAAGCTATTATGATGAATGGACCCCACGTAAATTTGTCATTCCTATATTTCTATTAGAATGATTATGTGAGCCCCACTTAAATAACTACTATTAATGATTATTATTATCTTACATCCAACTCTCCTTTAAACAGCTACCCTTATTAAACATTACACTAATTATGTAATTTTAAAGTGTGTTACATATTCTTTTCTCTTGATTTAATAATGTTTAGAAGCAAGTAAATAGTTTTTGGCTTAATATTCTATATATAATAAGGGAGAATCAAAGGACTTTTATAGTCCTCACATACATTTCCAAAAAAATATAAACTTTTCACTTAATTATTTTTATGTCCTGATCTTACTTTTAATGACAAATTTACTTTTTGTTTTATGGTTTACAGCTTGCCATATCATTTAATATCTCAATAACACGTATGAGTTTGCTGCAACAATATGCCCTATTGAATTTGTAATTACACGTTAAGCAATGTTAAAGGCTATTATGATGAATGGACCCCACGTTACTATTAATGATTATTATCGTCTTACATCCAACTCTCCATTAGACAGCTACCCTTATTAAATATTACACTAATTATGTAATTTTAAAGTGTGTTACATATTCTTTTCTCTTGATTTAATAATGTTTAGAAGCAAGTAAATATTTTTTGGCTTAATATTCTATTTATAATAAGGGGCAATAGAACTTTTTTTTCCGTCCTCACATTCAATTTTTCAAAACCATTGCCCTTAAAGTTGCTACTTTTTACTCTATCAATTTTGTAGGTGTTGAGTTAACAATACCACTTTTAAGTCTATTTTGTAATTCTATTATTTCTTACAGGAGATAGTACATAGTATCTTTCTACAATTACTTCTCACCCTACACTATCCTTCAAATGGAGTCATGGATACATCTTAACTAAAATGTTTGGTTCTATAATTCGAATTGTTGAAGTACTATAGCTTTATGTACCTTTTACCTTTACAAATTAAACAAAAATATGTAAGCATCCAAACTCTTATTTATCAATCTTCATAATTTTATCGCTAAATTAGCAAAAACGCATCCCTTAAAAGTGAAAAGGATCAAATATTAACAAGATGAGTAAAACATATTAAGCCTAATATTTTTAAACTCTTTTGGCGTGTGGGCATTTATATTTATTTTTTTTTGTTAAGAAGATTTAGGAACTTAAGTAATGTTATTTCCAGTTTCTTTGTTTGTTGATTCAAGTTCTAAGAAAATCTCTTAAATATGATACATTGTATATTAATTCGGGATTCACAAGGAATATCATTCTGAAAACGGGCTGGTGTATTTAAGATTTATCTTGATTATAATTTGAGTATGCTCGATTATTTTTTATTAGGAGAAATACGATATTTGGTAAAACTTAAACATAATACAAATTGTTCTTTTTAATCATATGTATTACATTTTGACCTTGAGTTTGGGCCCGGGCTCCGTACGGGCTTACAACAACTAGTCTCCTAATTAGTGTTGATTTTCTAGACAGAAATAGAGCTATCGAACATGCTATGTCTAAAACCATAGCGGAAAAAAAAGGAGCTGGCATGTTTTAAGCCATTAAAGCTTTGTCAATTGATAAACATGAATAAAATTATGTTAATGACCCTTCTAATGAGGTACTGAGGAGAAGTGTCACATCTTGTAACGATGAGTTTATATATATATATATATATACAAATATCCTCTTCAACCAACCAAAAAAAAAACCATAAATAGGGAAGCTTGGGGAGACCAAAGCGAAGGGACGTTGTGTTAGGATCAAAATAATCAGGTGTCATGCAAAACTAGTAAAGCAAAATTTGAACGATAATAAATCAAATAACAGAAGAGAAACATACCAAAAGAGACACAAATATTTAATGATGTTCACTCAATTAACCTACATCCATAGACACGTATGGCAATTCTTTAGAGTGACATGTAAGAAGGTATCCTTAGATCTAGTTGATGAACTAATTAACCTTTTATATGCACCAAGAACATCTATAGCACATATCTAGATTAGTTTAAACACAAGATTAGATATACCAAAGTCTAATCCATGTTGTTAATTGCATTGATGTCTAATAACGTTTCATATTAATAGCTGTCATAAAGATTAAAAAGTTAATTATAAGATATAGGGACTCTTAATGGTCTAAGGTCTTTTGGAAAAAATTATGCGAGCTTATGCCAAAGTAGAACAATATCACATTGTATTACAAGTATTTTTGGGCTGACTTAGCCTAACGTATGGTTGGATTAAATAAGAAAAGAAATTTCAACCTCTATTATAGGAGTAAAAGATTTATAGTTACATGTGCTTTATAAGTAACATAATTATGTAGTAAATATTGTTTACAATATCAATGCATGTATAGAACTTAGACTACTTCTATAAATACCCTTTCTAGTCATGACCAGATACCATCACAAACCAGCTTTAGCCATATAGTTGCCAACTTCTCTCAGCTTCAAGATTGAACCACTATCATTTACTATTCATGGAATACCCAACTCATGTAGCTGCAAATACTCTTATCAACTCCTTTCACCCAAAAGAAAACACCATTTTCAGCCACCAAATTTCAGCGAGAATCCGCCTTGCTACAGAATTAGACGTGCCACATCTTCACAAACTTGTTACCCAAATGGCAGAATACCATGGCCTTTCAGAAGTCTTCTCTACAACAGAGACATCACTTCACAAAAATTTATTCAAATCCAATAATCCTCCTTTTCATTCACTCACTGCCCTTGTCCTTGAAATTTCTCCCAACCCTTTTCCTCTCATCACCAAATCCAATAACCATAGTTTCATCCCTATTATCAAGAACAATTACAATCTTGATAAAATTGAAGTTTTGGACCCTGAACTCGAGACTTTTAGATCCAAATTTAAAGGGGATGTAGAGAATAATGGCAATGTTTATGTAGCAGGTCACGTGCTTGTTTTTCCAAGCTACAATGGGTTTTTTGAGAAACCTGGTTTATATTTAGACCAAATGTTTGTAAGGAAGTGTTATAGAGGGATGAGGCTTGGGAAAATGTTATTTTCTGCTGTTGCATCACATGCTGCGAAAATGGGAATGGGGATGGTTGATTGGCTTGTGGCTGATTGGAATGAACAAAGTATTAATTTCTATGAGAAAATGGGTGCTCATTATATTCCTGAATACAGACTTTGTAAATTGTATGGAGATCAGCTTCAAGCATTCTCCAACAAATCCTATTGATTACGTAGGTTTCAGCTTCTTAGTTCTTGTGTTGTCTTTTCGATTTGTAAGTTCAATATTTCGTACTAACATTTAACTTGTTGAATGTTACTTGTCTGATTTTATTTGAGTCAATTATTAAATGCTCACTCAATTATGTCAAATTATCTCTTAAAGTCACTTTTCTTTTATTTGTAACAACAAAGTCACTGAACTATGCCTATTGCACTCAGAAGGTCACTCGATTAGATTTTTCAAATTTTGGTTTGTCAAATACCTATTTTACCTCTAAATTATAAACATTTATCTTCTTTTATTTCTTTTTAAACTTTTTAATATTATGATTTTTTCTTTTTAATTTATATTATGGACTTACCTATAGAATAAATAAAAATTATTTATAAATTAAAAACTAAAAGTTTTTAAGAATCTATAATGCTGGAATAATAAAATAATGAGCATTTTTAAAAAATTAATTAGAATAATTTGTTCGTAATAATACTTTTAGTATTAACAACAAAAATTCAAAAATTTATTTACACAATGCAGAATGAAAGAAAATGAAGATTGTAAAATATATATTCCATGCACGTAATATAAAAGTAATTATTTAAATAAAGCTATTTTTATAATATATATTATATATTATTGAAAATTATGCTGAATTATTATTACTAACAAATTATTCTACTTAAAGTTTTTTTACTATGCCCATTATTTTGTTATTCCAGCATTATATATGCTTAAATACTTTTAATTTTTTAATTTATGAATAATATTTATTTATTCTATAGTTAAGTCCACAATATAAATTAAAAAGGGACAATCATAATATTAAAAAGTTTAACAAAAATAAAAAGAAGATAAATATTTATAATTTAGAGGGTAAAATAGGTATTTGGCAATCCAAAATTTGAAAAATCTAGTTGAGTGACCTTCTGAGTGCAATAGGCATAGTTAGTGACTTTGTTGTTATAAACGAAAGAAAAATAACTTTAGGAGATAATTTGAGATAGTTGAGGACCATTTGAATAATAGACTCGATTTTATTTGCCAGGTTACTTTTTTCTGTTTTGAATAAAGCATCAAGACGTAGTACCTATACAAACTTTTAATATTAATAAAAAACCTCAAGATGAGAAGGTACAAGTAAGAAGTCAACCTTACCTTATTACTTAAAGTTATAGTGCGAGGTGAAGCCTCATCCGTCAACAGCATGCATATAAAAAAAACTAAGAACAAGGAAACATTAAATATACTAATAATCTAAGTTGCTCCTATATGGAATTTTAGATACCGCACCTGTATCGACACGATACTAGTGTGGGTTGAAAGTGGGGGGGGGGATGGAAATTGTAATTTTTCTTTTCTTTTACGGGGTAGTCGACTAGACTCTTGATGTGAGATGTAAACAAGATACAAAAAAGTAAATTGCAGAAAGTAAATGACACATAATATTTATACTGGTTCGGATTCAGAATTAATTCTAAGTCCAGTCCCCTTGGGTTGCAGGGTGTTCTTCTCCAAGTATTTGAAGTTTCTTGGTACAAGTTGGTTGGTGTTGTTATACACCAATAACTTCATCACTAGATTTGTTCTTTCCTCTCCTCTTGATACAATACCTCACCAATGATTTTTATCTCTTTCTTATCTCCCTAGTTATACAGTAAATCTAGAATAGACTACAATGCTTGTTTAGAGTAGAACAAAAAGATTGATAGTGGTTCGATCAAAGTATATCCTTCCTTTGCATCTCATATTATATGTATATGAATTGGTCTCCATTCTTCAAGGCGTAACAGATCCAAAGATGGAGGGAAACGCAAGGGAATTGATCCTCAGAATCAATCAAGATTGATTTTCTTCCAAGAATAAAATGGAGCTTCCTTTACTGGCTCGTTTCTTCCGCAAGCCGTTGTGATTGAATATTCTCCGTTATGCGTGATTGAATATTCTCTGTAAATCTTCTACACTGATTGATTGATGCGTTCCGTAAATGGCTGGATCAAATATTTGTTTTCCATGAATCTCGTAATAACAACATATTGATTCCTTGATTCTTGCTTCTGGATCTTGATTTGCATATTTGAGTCCTTGATTCTTGCTTCTAGATCTTTACTAGAATCTTTCTATTTCTTGTGGCTTCCTTCTTTGGAATAGTTTTCCTGCAAATAGAATTAAGTTATTTTCTACCATTAAAACATATATCTAACAATCTCTCCCTTTTTTATGATGACAAAAAAATCTTTATTCATTTTACTTCCCTATTTGCAGACTCCCCCTCAACTTGCTGTCATATATTTTCATGTCTTTAGTCGGCTCCCTCTCAACTTGTTGTCAAGTACTTTAGTAGGCTCCCCATCAACTTGTTGTCAGGTACTTTGAGTCGACTCTCCCTGATTATGTTTTCAAGTAGTTGACTCTTCTTCAGTCAGTCGACTGAAACTTACTAATATTTCCTGCAAGTTAGTGGTACCCTATTCTCCTCCTGACATCAATCAAAAAGAGATCTAAGAAAGTTTAACTACCAGTAAATAAGATTAACAAATAGTAAGTTTAATTATAGTCATACCCAAAGTATCCAAAAGAATGCAAGCAAAATAAAATATCCAGAGAAATCAAAAGAAATTGTTTAAGCAGCCAACACAGATCATCGACGAAGAAAATAGGTAAGGGTGTTGCAGATAGCTTCTTTGAGGCGATCAAAGTTAGCGTTCATCGTGACTGAGATCCCATCAACACGATCATGAACTTCACTGAAAGCTTTTTCAGTGCTTTTTCTGCGGTTTTCAGAATCATGACTCTCAATTTGGACACGCCAGATTTTATTTCCTTTGCAACTTCATAGATAATGCCAACTGAGGTCTAAGTGGTTAGGAGTAGATATTTGATGGTAGTCGGCTTGTCAACATCTTGAGAAGTATCAACCTTTACCTTGGAACTGGAGGGAATCACTTTGGCTTTAATTTCCTGTTTTTTTATCCAAGTACCATCCACAGCAACATATCCAATGCTAACAAACTCTCTATTATTATAACACTTGGAAACAGATGCATAGAGATAGAATGAGAGAGGGATATTTAAGGCCTCGAGGAGGTGATGATGACAATTCCATAAAAGAGACTCGATGGATCTTCAACACATTCAATCTTAAAACTGATTACCCATAAGTACAATTTCACCTTGTGCTTGGGATAAAATAGTAGACCAAAAAGGTGTCCATTTGAGATAAAGTGGTGTAGGAACCTGTTCTGGGAAGAATCGTGGTAAAAAAAATATGGGCAAGAATACAGGTTTCAAAATTAATGTCACTAGGTCCTAATAAGGATCAGACAGGGAATCAGCAAGGCATTGTTTGGCTTGTTCAAACGGAGCTTCAAAATCATCAAGCCAGGAGTTTATAAACAAAGCAGAGTAACTAGAACTTTTAGACTTAAACAAAGAATCAAAAGTAGAACGGTCTAGAATGATACGCTAATCTAGCACGAATGATTCAATTTTATCAAACTTTTGGGAACAAAGATTTTCATAGAATATACGAACAAGATCTTCATAGATTTTTGGAGGGGTTAAGGCAAAGAAATTTTCCCATTCTTGAAAACTAAAGAAATCTTTTACTTTGCAATTTAGGACTTCTATCTCTTCCAGGTTGACGATTCTTCCATGAGCAATTGATTATTCATTTAAGGTGACGAACTTGTCTCTGTTGGGTGAATCCCAATAGTTTAATTATGACTCCACCATACTGTCCAGGTCTATCTTTACTTTCTTTGGGGTGAAAGCTTCTACTCCTTTTTCTATGTGGAAATTTCCTAGGAATTTTTTGGTTCGAGCATCATCAAAGAGGTTTTCTTGAGAAGATGAGAAACCCTCAGAGTGGTCGGAGCCAATATTGACTGGTTCTGATAGTTGAGAGGGGTTTTTTTCTTTGGACCGAGTGCTTTTGCGAGTGGAAGAAGAGGGATTTTTTGACACTTTATCCATTAGAGAGTTTGATTGGAGACATAGCGAGATCTCAGAGAAGAGGCAGATTTATAGAGATGAAAAGAGGAGTGAAAAAGCGGGACTGAAGTGACGTGACTCATGGGGCAAAGAAAGGTAACATACACGACTAATTGATTCAGTTTCCATCTCGATTAAGCAAAAAGATGGAAGGAAGTGCTAAAAATGGAGGCGCTTAATTAATTCAACATGCAGTAATAATGAGATACACGGTACAAAAGATTTTTTACCGAAATCATTAAAGCACGCAATCTTTAAAAAGTACCAACATTCCAATTCCTTATTTTGAAAAAGTAATAATGCCAAGTGAAACCCTAAGGTGTTGAAATATGTCCTCTAGAAGGGGCTTAGTGAAAATATTAGCTAATTGATTTTCAATACTAACAAATAATAATTCAGTGTCACCCTTAAGAACATAATCACTAATAAAAGGTAGAATCACTTAGTTGATGAGTCATCCAAAGTAACTGAGCATAGCATTGTCCGATGGCAATGTATTCAACCTCAATTGTAGATAACGCAATTGATCCTTGTTTCTTACTGTTCCAAGAAATAAGCGATTTTCGAAGTAGTTGACAAGTTCTACTTGTGCTTTTCCTTCATCTTTATCTCCTGCAAGATCTGTGCCGGAACAACCTTTAAGCTTAAAATTATTAACACGTGGATACCAAAATCCATGTGATGTAGTTTCAATGAGATATCTAATAATTTGTTTCACTCCTATTAAGTGCGACTCCTTGTGAGCTGCTTTGAACTTGACACATCTGCACACACTAAACATTATGTTGCACGACTAGTAGTTAAATAAAGTAGGGATCCAATTATTCCACGATATTTTGATTCTGTAGGCATATAAATTTTATGAGAATTATATTCATAAAATAATTTGGACTATACTTTAAATTAAATATATTTTGGTCCAAATAAATTTTATGGGCTAATATAATTGGATCAATTGCATATGTCCAATTTATATGTGTTAATAAATACATCTTAATCCATTGAGCTAGCCCATTTAACCGGCCCATTTAAAGAAATAGCTTTAAAGAAAATTAACTCCAGATCAACTTCCATCAAGGCTGCTAATTCCAAGTTCTATGCTGATGTGAAAAGCATCCTCGATGTTACCTTTGGAAGCATTGGACCAGTTACAAGGAGCAAAGCAAGCTCGTTAGGACAACAAGAACCCAAGTGCCATCTGCATAAACCCCTATTTTCAGATCTTCATCCTCAAAAGGAGCAAGATCTTTCACAACCGCACCCGAAGGACGAAGCGATGTTGCTGAAAATATCAAGAAAACTCTCGCTCTATTTGACCTCTTCGGATCCAAGTAACTGTGAAGGAAAATAATGATGCTTCAATTGATGGATCCTCCCTACTTATACCACATAACGTGATCCAATCGAGGATCAATTAGTGTGACAATCCATGCTACTCTCCATTGTCCACGACAATCAGGCAAGCCATGGTGACAAACACTTTATCTGTGAAGAAGCATTGGCAAACTTGACGGAAGCAAATGCTGGCTTGACCAAGTACATGCAAAATCAAGATGCGAGAATCGACAAGCTAACAGATAGGGTGTAAATCTTGATGGAAGAAGAATCCGTCCACGCACCTGGCAAGCTCCCAAAAGTTCCAAAGAGTGATTCTCCCCCAAGACAAGTAGCATCCGCTAAGGCTATCCCTGTCTCATCTGAAGGGATGATTCCAACTGATCAACTGAAGTAGTTCATTGAAATAACCATTAAGAACAAGTATGAAGTTGCTTCCAAGTCCTCCGTTACATATGCAAAGTCGTACACTGCAAGGGTCGATATATTTAAGATGTAAAGGTAAGCCAAAGCAATATATGGCACACTTTGTTGAGACGTGCAATAATGCTAGAACTTATGGAGATTACATCGTCAAGCAATTTTTCTGCTCGCTAAAAACAAATGCTTTTGACTAGTACACAGACCTCGAGGCTGGATCAAATGATATATGGGATCAACTAGAGCAAGAGTTTCTCAATCGCTTTTATAGCACGAGACATACTGTGAGTATGATAGAAATTACAAATACTCGTCAACGAAAGGGTGAACCAGTTATTGACTTTATAAATCGTTGGAGGAATGCAAGCCGCAACTGCAAAGAGAGGCTTAGTAAAGCTTTTAGCATAGAGATGTGCATCCAAGGCATGCATTGGGGACTCCGCTACGTCTTGCAAAGTATCAATCCTAGCACATTTGAAGAACTTGCGACTCATGCACATGACATGGAGTTAAGCATGGCCTCCGCTGTAAATGAAAGGTTGCCTATCTATGATCCTCACAAAGGGAACGACAAGTAAGAAGTCAGGAAATGGAGCAAGTTTTTACCCAGGTTTGAAAATAAAGAAGCAATGAATGTCAACACATCACCTGTGAAGTTCACAATGAAGGTAAGCAAGAAGCAGAGTATAAAATCCACTTTTTTCAAGATAAACCAAGTACGAAGTTGACTCTAAAAGAAATTCAAGAGAAGGAGCAAAATTTCTGCATTCTGATGTGCCAACAATTTTTAAAGAACTCCTTGAGTTAAATCTTATTGAGCTTCCGGGGATAAAGAGGTCAAATAAAGCTGGTAAAACTAATGACCCAAATTATTTCAAATACCATCGACTTGTGAGCCACCATATTGAGAAATTCTTTGTCTTCAAGGACAAAGTTATGGACTTGGATCGTGAAAAGAAGATCATGCTTGAAGATGAGAAAGCAAGCGCAAACCAAGTCTCTATTACCTTTGGCTCATTTAGTCCAAATATATTATATGGTTTTAAAGAAAGTAAAGATGAAGAATTACTGGAGAACAACAAAGGTGAAGTCGATCAACCTGATGATGATGAAGGTTGGACGCTGGTAACTCGTTGTAGGCGCCATAAAAAGAGCCTACAAAAATAATCGATAGAACAACCAACAACTAAAATGATGGTAAAAATACCAATGAAATAGAATCCAGTTTGAAAAAAGCAAAAGTGAAGGTGCAACACCCTCAAAAGCCACGACATTCAGTGAACTTGGAGGATTCTTGCCATGTTGGTCCCGCATAAAGATTTCTCGTGATGGTATTGAGGCCTCTTGTTGCAATGCTGATAAAGGGGAAGCAAAGAGTGATAACCTACTGTTGGCACCATCTTCAGAAAAGCTCATCGAGTCTATTCCTTAAGAAGTTAATGCTTGCAAGAAAAAAGTTACGTTTACAAATGACGATTTTTTACTAGGTGATGCTACTCATAACCGCCTTTTGAACCTGGTTGGCTATATGCATGATGGAAGGGTGAATTGAATTTTGGTTGATAAGGGATCCTTAATGAACATCTTGCCAATTCACACTGTGAAATAACTTGGTATTCACATGAACAAACTTTTGAAAAGTCGTGTCATGATTCAAGGATTTAACCTAGGGGGAGAGCCATAGGTGAGATCGGGTTGGGAATCAACATTGAAGATGTGCAATCAAGTGCATGGCTATATGTGATTGATGCAAAGACTTCATACAATGTCTTGCTTGGAAGGCCTTGGATATATGAGAATAAAGTGGTTCCATCTACCTACTATCAATGTTTGAAGTACTACGATGGAGGAGTCGAGAAGATGATAGTTATTGATGATAAGCCATTCACCGAGGTTGAATCACACTTCACCGATGCAAAGTTCTACTTGAAAAACTGCATTGTGAAGGAGATAAAAGCTGACGATGTCATGAAAAGCAAGATGACGAGCCCACAACTAAAAGAGCTGAGGTAACTACTGGTAAATGTTACTGAAGAGGTACAATCTTACTCGAATAAATCTTATGGAGAGGATATTGCGTCTTATGGAAAGAAAGTAACCCCTGCACTCCAATATTTCCCTAAAAAGAAAAATTATGAAGGAGAATCATCTAATCACCAAACTAAGATGCTAATGGTGTTAACTCTTCCGGTCAAACGAATTGAGGCAGTAAAGTTGTCCTCAATGCCACTTGTATGGTTCGTGGCCCAAAATCATTTGTAGAATGTGGCACTCCCTACAAAGTGTATAGATGAAGGCTTTGATCCTAATACTTACGAGCTATTTGCAAAAGTTGGACATAATCTCAATAATCCATCAAAATTAGGGAAGCTCCCATTAGAAGCTGCTATGAGACAACCACGTGAAGGTTTGGGATACAAGAAACTGTCACCAGTGTGCATCTCCATAAGAAGGGCGAGCAACAATTATATCACTATGGAAGATGAATCTGTCACTTCTAACAAGCCTTCTGTCTTTGATCGAATTGGAAAATCAACTGTGAGGACTTCCTTATCCGACAGATTGGGTCCATTAAAAAAGGGAACCAGTTCCAGTGAAATTGTCGAAACACAAGAACACCCTCGTCGCCCAAAATTCAGAAGATCTCTAAGGATTTCCAAAGTCTAGTTCCTTCTAGAATGAGGCAAAAAACAAAACTTATGGTTTCATGTAAAGAAATACTGAAGGTAAAGCCATATACTGTGGTCTACACTAAGAAACGTGACGAAGAAAAAGAAAGTGTGGGTTCTTCGTATCAAGTTACTGCACAAAGCGAACATGGTATTTCATCTCTAATTGAGGATGGTGAGAAACTCGAGAACGTTTCACTGTGTTATAACATATCCTTCAATGATAGGGACCCTCAAGAAGATGAAGATTCAAAGGATGCTTCTCCTGAACTTGAAGAAGCGGTTAAGCCAAAAGTGGACGATTTGAAAAAAGTAAACCTTATCACTGATGAAGAACTGAGGCTCACTTATCTAAGTGCTTTACTAGCAGTCGATGAAGAAAGAACTTATATGGAGTTACTCAAGGAGTTTAAGGATGTTTTTGCTTGGAGTTACAAAGAGATGCCTGACTTTGACCCTAAAGTAGCAGTCGATTACCTTGTAGTCAAGAATGGCGCTTATCCTGTTAAGCAAACTCAAAGGCGCTTTAGGACGTACTTGGTTCCCTAGATTGAAAGTGAAGTTAACAAACTCATTGAAGCTATCTTTATTCGCGAAGTTAAATACCTAATGTGGGTCTCAAGTATTGTCCCTTTAAGGAAGAAGAATGGCCAGATTCGGGTGTGCGTTGACTTCAGGGATCTCAACAATGCGTGTCCCAAAGATGAATTCCCACTTCCTATTTAAAAGATGATAATCGAAGCCACTACTGGTTGTGAGGCTATGTCTTTGATGGACGGTTCATCGGGCTATAACAAAATTCTCATGGCACCAAAAGATGAAGAGCTTACCGCATTCCGCACCTCCAAGGGTATTTATTGCTACAAGGTAATTCCTTTTGGCTTGAAGAACTCTGGTGCTACTTACCAAAGGGCTATGTAGAATATCTTTGGTGACCTTCTCCACAAGAATGTCTAATTCTATGTGGATGACTTAGAAGTCAAATCAAGAACGAGGGGCGACCACCTGAAAGACTTGAGAATGGTGTTTGATTTGCTCCGGAGGCACGAACTTAGGATGAATCCATTGAAATGATCCTTTGAGATTACTTATGGAAAGTTTCTTGGTTTCATTGTCCAACATCGAGGGATCGAAATTGATCAAGCCAAAGGGGATGCTATTTTGAAAATGCCTGAGCCTCACGAAATCCATGAATTGAAAAGTCTGTAAGGAAAGCTGGCATACCTTAGGAGATTCATCTTAAAACTAGCTGGGAGGTTCCAACCATTCAGTCGCCTCATGAAGAAAGGTGTTCCTTTTAAGTAGGACCAAGCTAGTAGCAATGCCTTTGAAAGCATCAAAACTTACTTGATGAAGCCTCCAGTTTTGTCAGTCCCTATACCTAGAAAGCCGTTGATACTATATATTTCAGCACAAGAAAGGTCTGTTGGGGCACTATTGGCCCAATAAAATAGTGAGGGTAAATAAAACTCTCTTCACTACCTAAGAAAGATGATGACGCCAAACGAGCTGAATTATCTGCCAATTAAAAAGTTGTGTTTGGCGCTAGTCTTCTCAATTCAAAAGTTGAAGCACTAGTTTCAAGTTCATGTTATTCTTCTTGTTTCTAAAGGAAATCCCATCAAGTTCGTGATGTCGAAACCTGTTCTTAGTGATCGACTAGCGAGATGGTACCTCCAATTTCAATAATTCGAGATTGTGTACGTCCCTTAAAAGGCTGTAAAAGTCAAACCATTGGCAGACTTCTTGGCAGATCATCACATACCTGATGATTGGGAATTAACTGATGAATTACCTGATAAAGACGCAATGGTCATTGAAGTTCAACCTCCAAGAAAGATGTACTTTGATGGTGCTTCACATCGCGGAGGAGCCGGTTCTAGCGTAGTATTTGTCACTCCTCAAGGTGAGGTTCTGCGTTACTCTTTTACGTTGACATAACTCTGCTACAACAATGTTGCTGAATATCAAGCACTAATACTTGGGCTTGAAATGGCTGTTGAAATGGAGAGGTTTCCATTGCAAGTCTTTGGTGACTCTCCATTAGTGATCAACCAACTTTTACGTAGTTACGAGGTCAAGAAACTTGAACTACGCCCATATCATGATTATGCCAAGAAATTAATAGGGTGTCGGTGATGTGACTATTCAACATGGACATAGGAAAGAAAACACGCTGCCAATTAAGGGTGAAAGTGAAGAAAATGAACTCGGGCATCTTGTCGCTGTTTCTGAAACTGAGAAAGAAGAATGGAGACAACCCATTATCGATTACTTGGGCTACGGGATACTCCCAAAAAATTCGAGGAGAAGGACTGAAATCTACCGTCATGCACCACGTTTCCTTTACTACAAAGATACCCTATACAGAAGATCATTCGAAAAAGTACTATTGAGATGCATAGGGGAAGATGAAGCAATCCAAGTTTTGTGAGAAACACATTTTGGGGTATGTGGGTCACACCAGTCTGGACCAAAGCTCCACTTCCATATAAAAGGGATGGGGCATTATTGGCCAACGATTGTAAAAGATTGCTTGGACCACACTCGAAGATACAAGGCTTGCCAATTCCATGCAAATTTCATTTATCAGCCTCCCGAAGTGTTGCACCGGACTGTTGCATCCTGGACATTTGGAGCTTGGGGATTGGATGTTGTCGGACTACTGCCAAAGTCCTTTGGTGGTCACCCATATATCTTAGCTGCAACTGACTACTTCTTAAAATAGTCTGAAGTTATTGCTCTAAATGAGGTAAAGAAGGAAAATGTTGCAAGTTTCATCCGAGTAAATATAATATATCGCTTTGGCATTCATCATTACAGAATAACGGATAATAGAAAGAATTTCGATAATAGGTTGATGAACAAGATTTGTGATCTCTTTGGCTTCAAGAAACATAACTCTTTGATGTACAATGCTGCCACCAATGGTCTAGTTGATGCATTGAACAAGACTCTATGCAACTTGTTAAAGAAAGTCGTCTCCAAATCCAAACGATGTTGGAATGACCGTATGGAAGAATCTCTGTGTGCATATAGGAAGACTTACCGCACGCCAACACAAGCGATCCTTTATCCACTCATTTATCGATTCGAAGCCGTCTTGCCACTCGAGCGTCAAATAACTTCATTATGATTAGCTATTCAAGAAGGGATCACTAATGAAGAAAATAGTCGACTTTGATTAGTAGAGTTAGAGACTCTTAATGAGAAAAGGTTGGAATCTCAACAAAGTCTTAAATGTTATCAAGCTCGATTGTCTCGCGCCTTCAATAAAAGAGTTCGCCTAAGATCCTTTCAAATAAGAGATCAAGTCCTTTCCATACGTAGACCCATTATTACTTCCCATAACATCGTAGGGAGGTTTTCTTCAAAATAGGATGGGCCATATGTCGTGCAAGAAGCTTATTCAAGTGGGGCTTACAAGATGGTTGATGTAGATGGCATGAGAATCGGCCTTATCAATGGCAAGTTCTTAAAGAAGTATTATTTTTGAAGTTGCAACGCTCCTTGATGCACGAGCCTAAATTGCATGTTCCTACACTCCTGGCCCACATGGGTATAAACTGTGTACGTCCCAAGAAAAATAATGTCCGCTAGGTTGAAAACCTCGAAAGAGACGGCCTGGGCAAAAGTTAGTACATAAAAAAATATTAAAAAAATTAAAAACAATCATCCATTTTGAACTACGGTATGACTTGATCCTCTTCATCGAGGTACATAAGCAGCTTAGAGTTTCATTCAAAGTTTAGTCACATAAGTTCAAAGATACATATTGCCCTAATATTTGTCCAAATGAAGTATGATGGATGTAATTCATTCAACCAACACTTGAAAGTCGAGCTGAAATATCATTCTTCTACTGAATTTTGGATCTCATATGACTTAGAGGGAGCAAGCCTCCATGGTAAACCAGTATCTTCAATGGGACGATTATAGTCTTGTAGAGGCTACCAAGTATTTGCATTGAGATCCGGGGGTTCACTATGTCTTCATATTTGCCAAATCTTTAAGTCTGCTGGCCTTCAAGTTCTTCGGTATTCAAGTCAAAATATTTAAGCCTCCAAGTCTTCAAGTTGAAGTCTTCAAGTTTGTCAGTCTTGAAGTTGAGGTCCTCAAACTCGCCGCTCTTCAAGTTAAAATATTTAAGCCATCAATGTCTTCTGGTTGAAGCGTCAAAGTCTGCCGAATCTTCAAGTCCATCAAATCTTCAAGTTTGTCGATCTTCAAGTTGAAATCTGTCCGCCAAGTGTTTAAGTTGATGTCATCAAGTCCACCAAGACTTCGAGTTGAAGATTTCTAATTTTCCAATCTTAAGGTGGACATGTTAGTCCCATTGCATCTTAAGTTGGCTTCCTCACGGGTTTGTCCTTAAAAAGAACGATAACTTTCTAATCTTAAGGTGGACATTTAAGTCCCTCTGCGCCTTAAGTTGGCTTCTTAGTTGGTTTGTCCATTAAAGGAACTATAATTTTTCAATTTTAAGGTGGACGGTTAAGTCCCTTTGCACCTTAAGTTGGCCTCTTTGTGGGTTTGTCCCCAAAAGGAACTATAACTTTCCAATATTAAGGTGGACAATCAAGTCCCTTTGCACCTTAAGTTAGCCTCTTTACGGATTTATCCTTCTATATGCTGCCATGGATCTGTCCTCCATATGATGTTGAGGATTTCTCTATCTTTTTGTTGCCATTGACTTGTACTTCGATATTTTGTATGAATCATTACATACTGAAATGGCCTCCGGGTTTTGGGCGGGGATGCGTATTCATCTTTTCATACCTTAGAGTAATCTCTCCGATAGTCGGGCCACATTGAGAGTAATCTCTCTGATAGTCGGGCCATCTTGAGAGTAATCTCTTCGATAGTCGGGCCATCTTGAGAGTAATCTCTCCGGTAGTTGGGTCATCTTGAGAGTAGTCTCTCCGATAGTCGGGCCACTTTGAGAGTGATCTCTTCGATAGTTGGGCCACCTTGAGAGTAATCTCTCTGATAGTCTGGCCACCTTGAGAGTAATCTCTCCGATGGTCGGGTCACCTTGAGGTTAATCTCTCTGATAGTCGGGTCACATTGAG
This sequence comes from Nicotiana glauca, assembly GCA_026770625.1. Classification (NCBI taxonomy): domain Eukaryota; kingdom Viridiplantae; phylum Streptophyta; class Magnoliopsida; order Solanales; family Solanaceae; genus Nicotiana; species Nicotiana glauca. Next base: position 165,751 of record MU732150.1, read on the forward strand.
ATTAATCTCTCCGATAGTCGGGCCACCTTGAGAGTAATCTCTCCGATAGTCGGGCCACCACGAGAGTAATTTCTCCGATATTCGGGCCATCTTGAGAGTAATCTCTCCTATATTTGGACGGGGTTGACTACTTATCCCCTCACACCCTAAGATCACCTTCACGGAAGCATTTATCCTTACTTGGCCTGTAAAAAAAAAAAGGACGAGAAGAAATTACACAAAAAGAGAAGGCAAAATATTTTTACCTGTCGAATAAATATTCATAAAAGTTCGCAAGGAATTGATATTCATGAGTCAAGAGCATGCAGCCATATATATATAGATGTCAGAGACTGCTTGCAAGAGCATATTAACGATGTGGGAGTTAGATTATACAATTGGCCTCCTAGAAGGATTCAGTTAATGGTGGCGGGTCGGTTACTCATAGTGCAACGTCAATCGACTACTTAGAGTTCAAGTTGGATTTGGAGATTTTCAATCACTCCTTGCATATTCGGTGATCGAGGCGGCAATTCTATATGGATAGATGTCTTCTGATCATGGATACTTGCATACCTTGCTAGTGCAAATTGCTATGTAAAATTAAAATGAAAACTTTTCTTTAATGTAATGAATGACAAAAGTTTTCACAAATTTGTCCCACGTGATGACTGATGTTTGGTCATTATATATCTTTATACATTCCATTAGTACTATGGAAATTATTTTCTTGATTTAAGGAAAGAGAAAGCTCAATTTCGGATAACTTTTAAGATGAAAAATGTCAGGAGGTTTTGCATCTATACCCGCTTTTTGTGTCACGTTTTAATTTGTGCCCGTTTTGCAAAACAAATTACAAGTGTACTCATTTTTCGCATAACTTCAGTATACGGGGCTGAAGTAGACAATCACGCAAAACTTCAGCATTCTAGTAGACGGGCCTGAAGTAGCAAGTGTGCTGAACCAAGTGTGCTGAAGTTTTTGTTTGTAATTGCTGAACTTAAGCATAATAGCTGAAGTTTTGTTCTCTATTTGCTGAACTTAAGCATAGTAGCTCTAGAGCTGAAGTTTTTGTTTTTGTAACTGGCGAACTTCAGCTCTAGAGCTGAAGTTTTTATTTTGTAACTATTTTTATTTAGTTCATTTGTAAAAATTTCGGCATTATATAAACTTCCATATTTATTGTTGACAGATCTTCCTACTCAAAACGCTCTTTTCCGTCAAGAGGAATGCTCAAATACTTGTCAATATTGCTTTGAATCATCAGCTTGATATCTTGAACTTTTTCAGCAGTTAATTTGTTTCCATTCAAAAAAAATTCCTGATCAGTAAGGTTGTGGAATAGAAGAAATTGAGTATAGTACAACTACGAACTTAATGACAAAGGAAAGTCAACATTAACCAATATATGTTGTCTCACTAGCAAAAAGCAATATGCAACACGGCGCGGAGGAAGCATAGACAGAGTCAAGAAGGAGAAGAGGAACTGAAATCCATACAAACAAGTACATAGCCAATTATTAACATTAACTACATTGTTAATCTTCATAAAAATAAAGAAGAAGAAGAAAACGAAGGAGAGAAGGAGAGAAGGAGGAGGAGAAATGTGGCTGAAGTTATTTAAAAAGTGGGTGAAGTTAAAAGTTTAAAAAAAATGGATATAGGTTAAATGAGACCGACCAAATAGGGCGCCCCCGTGCAATTATTTGACAAATGTCTTCTACGTGTACTTCAAGCCCAATTTTTAAGTTTCGATTAGTCTACACTTCGATAAGTCTTGAATAGGTGGCATTTATAGGCATATAAATTTTATGAGAATTAAATTCATAAAATAAGTTGGACTATACTTTAAATTAAGTACATTTTGGTCCAAATAAATATTCTGGACTAATATATTTAGATCAATTGAATATGTCCAATTTATATGGTTAAATAAATAAGTCTTAATCCATTGGGCTAGCCCATTTAACTGGGCTAAAGACGATGAGTCCACTTGATTGAGCCCAATATATAACCGTCCTAGGGGCCCGGTTTGGTGCCACGTGTCAAGTGACATGGCACGCCAAGTCAAATTGAAGAGTCAATAGAATCATGCAACATGTCAAAATGACAAGGCATGCCAAGTAAAATTAAATGACCAATAAAACTGCACCAAATGTGCAAGTGATATGTTCTGGCCAATCAAATACGGTTCTGTCACTCTTCAATCTAATTGGTCGAATAGAGTCTGTTCTCATCACAACTCTGTCCTTTCACAAACTATAAATAAGGGTCTCCATACCTCAGGAAAGAGGCCGGAAGTTATAATAAGAAGCAAGAGATAGCTCGTAGATCAACCGCCGCAAATTTCTCTACAAGTTTCAAGCGTCGAGCAATCAAGTTAGAGTTCAAGAAATCAAGTTCAAGCTCAAGAACGAAGAACAAATTAAGGTTTAAAGAGTACGAGTTCAAATCAAAGTTCGTGCCAATTGAATGCAACATCATCATTCGTGGCAACAATATAGATTCAAGATCAAGCTCGAAGGCCCTTGAATTTATTTTCTATTGGAAAGAAGAATCAGAGGATTCATAGAGATTGTACACTCATATATTTGAAATAAAATACTATGATTGTTGCAATATTTTTCCGTCCTGATTTTATTTTCTCGCGCAATTTATTGTCTACCAATTCATCCACTGGTTTTCCTTCCTCTTCTTTGTCAAGAGATGTAGCCGGACTCATGGGAGTTCCAAATGCCTTTGCATTGCTAATTCTGATTTTTATATCTGCTCATTCGTGTACTTCGTCTGATATATAAAGATACCTTCATTTGGTTGATGAATTTGAAGTCCGATAAAGAAAGTTAATTCTCCTATTATGCTCATTTCGAACTCACTTTGCATGAGATGTGAGAATTCCTTGCATAGAATGGGGTTAACACTTCCAAATATAATATCACCAACATAAATTTGAATAATGATATTTTCTGAAGATGACCTTTTAATAAAGAGTGTAGTATCAATTTTACCTCTGGAGAATCCATGGCTGACCAAAAATGAGCATAGTCTTTCATACCAAGCTCGAGGTGCTTGTTTTAGCTCATAGAGAGCCTTAGTCAACTTAAACACATGATAAAGAAAATGTAAGTTTGCAAATACATAAGACTGTTTAACATAGACAATCCTCATCAATAAATCCATTTAAAACCTTTAAAGGAATCATATGCTAGCAAAATACGAATTAAATCTAAACGTGCTACTAGAGAAAAAGTTTCATCATAGTCGACTCTTTCTTGTTGAGTAAGGCTGGCTAATGGTCCGGTTAGGCCGGGGACCGGCCCAGGCCCGCGAGCCCATATAGGTAGTGGGCCTAAACAGTCCTACCCATTTATGCCCGGAAAAAAAGGATACATACAGGCCTATATGGGTCGGTTCACACATGAAGCCCGTTAGGATCAGGACCGTTTGGGCCTGGGACCGGCTCCTAAGTGGGACGGTTCAACAGGTTCTAAACAGGCCCAACGACTAAATTTTAAAAAAATTCTTTTAGAAATCTGACCGTTGGCTATTTAAAAAATAGCCATTATGGCTGCCAAAATAGTTGTTGGCTATTTATAAATTAGCCATTTAATCCTCCTCCCTCCACCCAACTTTGTTTTAACCCAAAACTTTTTATAATTATACTTTTTCCCTATTTTCAATTATAAATACCCCCTCATTCTTTTATTTTTCTTCACCAAATCATTAATCTCTCTCTAATTTTCTTCTAAAATGAGTTACTTTGTTGTTGCAACTTGTGTGAAAAATTGTGAAGTTGGTGAATTGAAGTATTCAAGTCTTCAACGTTAACTAATTTCAACAAGTTGTTCGTTAATTCGGTAAACTCGTTCCAACTCTTTAGTTTTAATATTATATTTTTGTTTGTTTTATTTAATTACTTTGTATAATTATAATTAAGATGGCATATTCCTTAAAAAAATATTTATTAAAAATAATAAAAAATTTAAGAATGGTGAATGTAGTGGTCAATATATTCCTCCTCTAATTTCCCGGCCTCCCTACCCAAACCACATACCCGCCCTCCACCTGCTCCTATTCTTGATAGTGCTAATACTTTATTACAATTTACGGAGAGTCAATATGTGCATAATGTTGGTTGTGGTGAACGCTTAGATTATGAGTATATGAACAACCTTTATGGTATCTAACTATAGATGAAGAAGATGAGCAGGGAATAGATTTAGATGAAACGCAACCGGATGATAATACATTCACTAGTCCTGTTACTGAAGTTAACCCAACTAATCAAAATGATGCACTGATTGAGCCCCATGTTACTACCCCTACTTTTCTAGACAACCTTCTAAATGTAGATATTTTTGCATTAGTGATAAAATAATGTCAATTTCAATGGATAATGCTACTAGTAACACTAATGTTGTAGCCTTACTTACCACTACACTAAATCCTGCATTTAATAATATTTTTCATGTTAGATGTATTTGTCATATTTACCATTTAATTGTGGGTGATGGTATGGAAATTTTAAATGTTGAAATTAAAAAGGTTAAAATGGCTCTTAATTGACTTTTTTATTCAAACCGTAGAAGTAGACTCAGAGAATATTTTAAAAGATGCGATGAATTTGGCCTAAGAGAAATAAAGGTTCCTAAATCTGGTCCAACTAGATAGAATTACATGTATGACAGTTAAGTTGTTGCATATGAATATAGAAACCTCACAAACTCAACGTTTAATGCTCAAGTAAGTGATGATGATGTGCACCTTACAAATGCGGATTGGACTAATGTTAAAATACTTGTAAATTTTTTAGAAACCTTTCATGTTGCTACAAATAAATTTTCTGGGCAATATTATCCTACTATTTCGAGTTGTTTAGTTTATCTTGCAGACCTTGTAAATTTATTTGCTCATTTTTCAGAGGATGGAAAAATTTATGAAGTGGCTATTGATTCTATGAGAAAGAAATTTAAAAAATATTTTTTCCCTATCCCCCTATTTATGGTATTGCTACCTTGTTAAATCTTACTATAAAATTAGCTGGTCCTCAATATTGGTATCGATCTATTTATAATGGTATAGCACTTGCACCTGAGGAGTACTCTACACTTTTGGATGCACAAGCCTCAATCAAAATAAATGCTCAAACTATTTATAGTGCTTATCAAATTGCACTAGATAATGCTAGACCAGATATTCCAACTCCTTCTTCTTCTAGTTCTCAATCATCTAAAAGAACTGCATGAGTAAGAGCACTTAGTTCTTGGACCGAGTTTAGGGGTTCTCAAGGTTGTACCACTAGTGATTGTTCACAACTAAATGAGTTTGAAGTTTATTTGTCATAGGGACTTGAGCAGGAGAATCTCGAGGGCTCATTTAATCTTTTGGAATGGTGGAAGGCCAAAGGAAAATACTTTCCGATCTTTTCAAGAATGGCCCGAGACATTTTAACCATTCAAGCTTCAACAATGGCATCGGAGAGCGCTTTCAGTCAAGCAAGACTACAACTCGGTAATTATAGAGCATCTATGAGGGAGAGCTTGAAAAAATTAGTACTTTTCAGAGATTGGATTCGTTCGGAATGAAGAAATTTTGGATTTGCTGAATCACAACCAGAGGTAGACGAAGCTTACGAAGAAATGCTAGCCGAACTTGCGGAGGAAGTAGCTTCGTCCAGAAGCAGTGATGAACAAGCTTCTTTTCCACCACCACCAACGGAATTGCCTCCAAACCTTGATGGATTTATGAAATTTGTAAGAGATACCATGTAAAATTAATATGTAACATGTATTTTGGCGCATCTTGATTAGTTTCTTTTTCTTCTCAATGGTGGTATTAGCACCTTGGTTGTGCTCATCCCATTGGGGGGGGGGGGGGGGGGGGAGGGGG
>MU732150.1:172077-187105 GCA_026770625.1 Nicotiana glauca
ATAGATATTTGTATATATATATATATATATATATATATATATATATATATATATATATATATATATATATATATATATATATATATATATATATATAAGCGGTTATGTGGCCACATATGCGGTAGGGCAGAAACGGTTATTATGCCGCAGATGCGAAAATGCCTGGGCAGAAAATATAAATTAGTGTCCTTCGCGAATATTTGAGCTATTTCACCATTTTTATCTCGGCTTTGGAGCTTTTTGGATGATTTGAGAGAGGGATTTCAAGGGAACTTTATTGAGGTAAGGAATTTGGACTCAAAACTCATTCCTATGCTATTATCTCACGGATTAGAGCTAGAAATTATGGAAATTAAGGGTGAAATTTCGGAAAACTAGGGCTTGGTATTGGAGACCAATGATTGAGGATTTCATGGACAAATTGAGGTCCGATTTTGATGCTTTTAGTATGTATAGACTCATGTGAGGGCAAGGATTATATTGATGTAATTTTTATCAAATTTCGAGGCGTGGGCCCGAAGGGCCGAGTTTGAGAAATTTTGGGATTTTTTATGTAAATTGGATATTTCGAGTGGGTTTTACTCCCTTAGTATATTTTAATGATTATGTATTGATTGTGGCAAGATTTGGAGCATCCGGAGGTCGATTCATGCAGGAAAAGGCATCGCGGGCTAGAGTTTGGACCGGATCGAGGTGAGTAATGATTGTAAATGATGTTCTGAGGGTATGTTGAGGTGACACATACGCTAGATGGCGAGCGTGGGGTTGTGCACTATTGGGGATTGTGACGTAGTCCATCCTGAATGATTGTTTTACTATGTATGTGATTGAAAACTATTTGCTATCATCATGCTTTGGGCTTAATGCCATATTTGGGCCTCGTGCCAACTATGTGAACCCTTAGGGGATTTTTATTGATATTCCCTCACTTTTTTGACTTTAAACTTGTACTTAGTCATGCTATATTCTAGTGTTTTCAAAACTCAGTCATGTTTACTCTGCTTTTACACTTGAAATAATATTTTAGGTTGTGAATCCTATTTTACTGTTGCCCGAGTGACTCATGTGATTTTTGACTGAGTAAGGCCGAGGGCCTGTGTTGTGAGAATATCTTTTGGGTTGGGCTGCACGCTGCAACGGTGATATACTGATTTTGATTATGAGGCCGAGGGCCCGAGATATGTACGCCACGAGGTGGATTGTTGTTATGAGGCCGAGAGCCTAGAGATGATGCCATGAGATGGCTTCATATTACGTTTGGGCCGTAAGGGGCCCCTCCAGGAGTCTGCACACCCCCAGTGAGCGCGAGTACCCATTGTGATGTGAGATATAGCCCGAGGGGCTGGTATTGTTCTTTGTGATTGCCCGAGGGGCTGGTATTGTTCTGAGATATTGCCCGAGGGGCGGATTGTTGATATTATGCCCTAGGGGCGAACCTTATGTGCTTATCTTTCTTACTTGCCTGTCATTTACCGGTTTAATTGTGTACTTGTGCCCGAGGGGCAGATTTTCTGTGCCTATCTGCATTAATTGCTTTACATTCATTTGTGTAGCTGTTGAAAGAGTCATTTTTAAAGAAGTTTAAACTGAGCTAAGGTGTTTTAAGAGATTTCACAGCTTCATTGCTTTCTTACTGGTTTTGTACTACTTTTATACAGCATGTTGATGTACTTTTCGTGATTTTTTATCACTTAGTCTTTAGTTATGATTGTTACTCACTGAGTCAGAGTACTCACTTTACTCCCTGCACCTTGTGTGCAGATACAGGTATTTCTTAATCCGTTAGCAGGTATTGGTTGATCAGAGGCAGAGTCATCGGAGTTCAGCAAGGTAGCTGCCGGCGTTCGCAACACTGCTTTTCTCCCTATTTATCTCATTAATATGTATTTAGTACACTTTAGACTTTGTCAGTTGTATTTAGACCCTAGTAGATGCTCATGACTTTTGACACCCTGATGTCAGATTGTATTCATTTTCGCACTTGTTTTATTTTGCTAAATCTGTACCTGTTGGGGATTTATCCTTATAAATGACTTAAATTGACTTATTAAACTGTTAAAACTGAATTTGAGAATTGTGTTGGCTGGCCTTGTCTTCACAAGAGGCGCCATCACGACCGAGTCCGGTTTTGGATCGTGACAGTTAGTCGTTAGCGCAAGGTAAGTGTCGTGGCTAACTTTGGCTTGAGGGATTATATCTTATTTGCCTATTTGCTACGTGTTTGAATTTTGGGTACAACATATAGGTATGGTGACGCGTGCCTATGTGTTGTTTTCGATTCATAGCATGCGAGTGGGTCTTATTCTTGTATTTGTTGTCTTCCGTGATCATATTATCGATGCTTAGACTAATGAATCATTATGTTGATCATTCTTATCATGTTTACGGATTTTGGTATTGATTGAGTATTGAATCAAAGTTGGGGCTGGTATTATGGAACCGAATGTTGAAGTAAGACTTGTTCTTCATATTTCTATCTCCCTTTTGTTGTTGTTCATTATTTTGGTGAGGGAGAGTGTTAATGCATGAAGGGTGATGCCATGCCATATTTTTTGAGTGTTAATGCACAACAGGTGATGTCGTGCCATATTTTGTGAGCGTTAATGCATGAAGGGTAATGCCGTGCCATATTGTGAGTGTTAATGCATGAAGGGCGATGCCGTGCCACTTCTATTGATTTAATGGTGAGGTTGAGAGTAAAAGCATGAAGGGTAATGCCGTGCATTTTCTTTTACTGTGGTTACTTGTCTCTATCTATTCTACTTACATCGGTTAATCAAGTTCTTATTATTGATGTAATCTTTTATCTCGTAATCCCCTCAGTATGTCCCCCTCCCGATAATACTTTCCTTGTTTCTTATATATATATATATATATATATATATATATATATATATATATATATATATATATATATATATATATACACATTGTGTTATACTGCACAAGTTTATTTGAAGGTGTCTTGTCTTAGGCTAGACACTTATCAGTATATGGGTTCGGTTGTACTAATACTACAGTGCACTTATGTGCAGATTACAGTATCGGCCCTCGCTGATCGAGAGGTTAGCAGTTGGATTTGACTGTCAGGAGACCAAGGTAGATCTGCTGGCATCCGAAGACCCTGGAGTCTCTTCCAAGTCTTGTTACTTTACTGTTTCTTTTCCTTCAGAACAGTGTATTCTCTTTCAGACTATATTTGTAGTAAATCATAGCTCGTAAGTTGTGACTCCAGATCCTAAATGTTTCAGATATTGTGAGTTTTATAATATTTTGCTAACTCTGTTTAGCTTCTATTTAGCTTAAATAATTCTGTATTAAAAATTGGCTGAAGTTGAATTTTGAATTATCTAACATTGGCTTGCCTAGCAACTGAAATGTTAGGCACCATCACGGTCCCCAAGATGGGAACTCCGGGCCGTGATAGTCCCTTTTTAGTTGACTTTACGCAGCTTGGTTGGACTTTACAGAACTATGACTAGAGTATTTGCACATGCCATCAAGTTGCATTTGCAATTCCTGAACCTCATCTTTAAGAACGTCTCTTTCGATTCCACATAGCTCATCATATGACAATTTGTCTAAATCTTGAGATTCAAGCGCAACTACTTTTGTCTGCCATATCGTAGGCAAACTACTTAAGATTTTTTGAACCTAATCACCACTTGAGTAGGGTTTATTAAAGGCTTTCAGATCGGCAATGATTTTTCTTAAATGTGCAAACACTTCCTCAATGGATTCACCTTCTTTCATAAGGAAAAGTTCATAGTCGTGAACCAACAGATTTATCCGGATTTGTTTCACTTTGGTATTTCTTCCATAGGTAACTTTCAATTTGTCCCGTATTTCTTTGGTCGTATCACAACTTGAAATTTTCTCATATTTTTCTCTATTTATAGCATTGTAGAGTAAATTTTGTGCCTTAGCATTCACTTGAACAACATCCATTTTCTTTTATGAGTTGTCGTCTATATCTTCAGGATCAGCGGGTGGTTGTCCTGCTACGTTTTCCTTTCTTGATAACACGCTATACTTTGATATCATAGGACTTTGCATAAAATGTGTGCTCCTTCCAATAAGAGAAGTGTTGTCCATTGAAATATGATGCCTTACTTGTGAGGTCCCTTTTTGAAAGAGTGCACTAGCAGTTACTTGAGTTGACATGGTCCTTTCTTCACTTGTTGTTAAGAAAATATGTGAGATCTGCTCTGACACCAATTGAAAGTGCAAGGGGGGGGGGGGGGGGATTGTAATTTTTCTTTTCTTTTGCGGGTTAGTGGACTAATTTGCTTTCTAGTTGACTAGACTCTTGATGTGAGATGTAAACAAGATTCAGAAAAGTAAATTTTAGAAAGTAAATGACACAAGCTATTTATACTGGTTCAGATTCAGAATGAATCCTACGTCCGGTTCCCTTGGGTTGCAAGGGTGTTCTTTTTCAAATATTTGAAGTTTTCTGGTACAGGTTGGTTGGTATCATTATACACCAACAGCTTCGTCAGTAGATTTGTTCTTTCCTCTCTTCCTGATACAATGCATCACCAGTGATTTTTTTCTCTTTCTTCTCTCCCTAGTTACACAGTAAATCTAGAATAGACTAAAATGCTTGTTTGGAGTAGAACAAAAAGATTGATAGTGGTTCGATCAAAGTATATCCTTCCTTTGTATCTGCTATTGTTTATATATGAATTGGGCTCCATTCTTCAAGGCGTGACAGATCCATAGATGGAGGGAAAACCAAGGGAGTTGGTCCTCAAAATCAATCAAGATTGATTTTCTTCCGAGAAAAAAATGGAGCTTCCTTTACTATGTTTCTTCCGTGATTTCCTTTACTCTGCAAGCTGTTGTGATTAAATATCCTTCATGGTATGTGATTGAATATTCTTTGTAAATCTTCTACACTGATTGATTGATGCCTTCCGTAAATAGCTTGATCCAATATTTGTTTTCCATGAAGCTCGTAATCACATCATATTGATTCCTTGATTCTTGATTCTGGATCCTGACTTGCACTTTTGAGTCCTTGATTCTTGCAACCTGATCTTTACTAGAATCTTTCCATTTTTTGTGACTTCTTTCTTTGGAATTGTTTTCTTGCAAATAGAATTTAGTTATTTCCTATCATTAAAAAATATATATCTAACATAGGTGTAGACATGGGATACGCACCGGATCTTGTCAAATAATTTTGGATACTTTGACCATGAAGGACAGAAAACTTCGAGACGAGATAGAATTTGATTCCCGGAATTAGAACCAAAACTAAGGTAAATTTGAAGAAACTAGCATATCTTATCTAGGAAATCCACATTTTACAAGCTATACATAAGTATCCCACCATATTTCTCATAATTTATTTTTTTTGAATTATTTTTAGCCAGATCCTCACACTCGCATCCGTGCTAAAACCCGTATCCCTGAATCTTAGAATTTACATTTTGAATGATCCGACCTTTAGATCTGCATCCATGTCGAACACCCGCACTTGAGTCCGAGCAACTTAGATTATAATTGTCATAGGCTTTATAATTTACTTCTATGATGATATTACATATGATAATACTAATATAATAATATGAAATAAAAGCAAGAAAGAAATAAAGTAGAATTAGCAAACTCAGACTTTCTTTTACATATTACTATAGATGATAAATGTCCCAATCATTCCGGCTTGAATGCAAATTAACTTGTGAGACGTTGTCTTCCTCCTTCAGCGTGTCCAAAAGCAACTTAAATTTCATAACTTAAACATATGACATGGCAGCTGACATACCCTTCTTATTAGCTAGCCTCTGAGATAGGGCTAGCTCTTGGTGCCACAAGTTACTAATTCCGCTAGTTATGGTGATTATCTTGAATTATTTTTAAGGTGATATGAGTGTAACAATATTTTATAGTGTTACTATATAAAAATTAAACATTTTCAAATTGAGAATGATTTGCACTTAAGTGTTGAATAAAAGGAACACAAGCGGGCGTGTGTCATTCAACTACTTGGTTCATAAAAAAAAATTGACATTAAGGTTCCAGTTTTGATGAGAAAAGCTGCTTTTGAACTTTATTTATATAATTTCTGATTTAATTTTGTAAACACACCAAACGATATGAAATTGTCAAGACCCCTAAATCCTACCTTAGGAACCGTGATGACACCTAGTCTTTAAGATTAGGTAATCCTAACATACATTGAAAATTTAGCAGAACTAAACGATTAAGCCATTAAGTTAAAGATAATACAACTAAAGTGGAACAACATGCATATAATCCCCAAAAACCAATGATACTAAGTCATAAGCTCTAAAGAAGTATACTAGGAATCTCTGAATACAACATTATTTTGATATGAAGATAAACAGTAGTAGAGACAAAAGCAAAAGGTGACTCTGAGGTCTACGAGCGTCACACAGGTATACTTTGAAGTCTCTAAAACGTCTGAATCAACTCACTGGTATTCGGCACGGGCGGAAGTACCTGAATCTGCACAAAATAGTGTAAAAGCGTAGTATGAGCATATCATAATGATACCAAGTAAATATCAAATCTAACCTCGGTGAAGTAGTAACGAGGCCAGACCAAAACACCTACTAAACGTAGAAACCTGTGTGAATATTAGTATAATTTAACAACAAGGAAATAAAGGCAATAAATGACAATAAAGCAATTTATTAATACACGGCTAACAACGAAAATCAAAGCAACAAAGAGTGTACATATGATAAAGACAACAAGTAACTAATTATAATCACAATACGAGTGGAATAATGCAAGGAAACAAAAACAATAACTGTTCAAATCAACAAGGCTTTCCAATATAGAATGTACAATAAGAATCACACCGAGGTAACATACCTCATATTCACATTTCACAAATCACAATTACAGTCTTCTTATATCGCCGTGTGAGCCTTGCATTCAATTTTAAAAATATTTTTTCCTGAAATAGCTTTACGCGCGTTAGCCTCCTTATCTCGCCGCATGGCTTCAAGTAATTCTCTTACTAGAAACATGCGTATAAATTCAATCTTATCTCGCCGCATACGCATCAATACACTACCCTTGTACTACCGCATGCACATCAATATCACAACACAATAATTAATTCGCATCCCACATTCCCATATGCCACAACATTGTCAAAATCAACAATACCTATGTCAACACAACACATATCCCATGACTCAACCACATTGTGTACAAGAATCTCAATAACAATAAATAAACGAGGAATAACTCAACAAGGAAATATATTCTAATAATAAACAACTTCAACCACAAGACATGTTAATAGTTTCTAATAACTATAACTTCAATAACCTCAACAATGAAGGTATTTTCATGTAGTGGCAACTTCAAATTCAAATATATAACATAAGCTCGACAATAAAAGAGATAACATGAAATAGCAACTATGACTAAATGTATGAGAATAACTCAACAATGGAGAAGATGGCATGTAATAACAACTATAATAAAGCATGTAAGAATAAACTTGACAACAAAAGATAGAACGAATAATAAAAACTTCAATTAGATGCTAATAATTAACCTAAGAGTTTAAACCAGTCAAATTTTATATATAAGTCCGTGCACACACTCGTTACCTCATGTACATGCCTTTCACATAATTCAATTAGTACAATCAAATCAAATACTAAAGGGTAATTTTTCTCATACAAAGTTAGGCAAGATACTTATCTCAACTAGGTCAAATCAATACTCAAAAATGGATTTTCCCTTAAAATTCACCTCCGCACGGCTCAAATCTAACAAAAAATGACTTAATATCATCAAACAATGTAAGAGAAACCAATTTCGATTAATAAAACTAAGATCTTTACGCAATTTTCCAAAAGTAAACAAAAGTCAACCCCGGACCCTCTCTGTCAAAACCCGAGTTCAAGGGTAGATCTAGACTACCCATAACCCCACGAGTCCATATATGTATTTCTTTTTTTTCAAATTTGAGTCCAATTCGACTCTCATATCTCATATTTTTATTTTTCAAAACATAAATAAAATTCTCCAAAATTTCTCTTAGAAATTCATGAATTTAATGTTAAATCTCATAGATAATCATGTAATGTAATTGATAATTGATCAAAATCACCTACCCAATAGTTATAAGTGAAAATTCCTCCTACCGTGTCTAGGGTTCTAAAAGTATGAAAATGAGACTAATTCCTTTTTTTCCAGCCTGTATGTTCAAGTGAAGGAGTGGCAATTGCGACCTTGGATTCCGATTGCGAACCTTCACAAATGCGGCACCTGACAGCCCAGGGAAATGCCACATATGCGACACTGACTTCGCAAATGCGAAGTTTTCCCCGCTCGCAAATATTACCAAATGGTCGCAAATATGATCTACCCAGACTAAGCATACACTCCGCAAATGCGATCAAGGTATCCCAAATACGATACCTAAGACCCCCTATCGTGATCGAATTGTGATGATGGTGCTCGCAATTGCAATAATTTGAGCACCAGCATAACAACAATCTTGAACGAGTCCAAACCAATATGAAACACATCCGAAAATCACCAGAACCCTCGAGGCTCCACATCAAACATCCATAAAAGTCTAAAAGTGTCATACAAACTCGCTCGCACTATAAAAAAACCAAAATAACATCTAGAAGCTCGAATCAGACAGCAAAACACATGAATATTAAAGGAAACTCAAGAACCTTTAGAATCTCAACCAAGCATCTGAATCCTATCAGAGCAACGGAATGATACCAAATTTTGCAGACAAGTTTCAAATAGAAAAAGGGACCTATTCCAGGTTCCAAAATCAAATTTCGAACCAGATAGCTATAAAGTCAACCTACGGTCAAACCTAAGGAATTTCTAAACCATCAAATTGGCAACTTTCAGCAAAACAAGTCAAATCAACCTAGGAACTTTCGAATTTAATTTCGGGCATATGCTCAAGTCTAAAATCACGATACGAACCTATCGGAGCCATCAAAATACCATTCTAGGTTTGTTTTCATAAAAGTCAAACATTGATCAAATTTTCCAACTTGAGCGTCTAAACCAAGAACCCAAGGATCCAAATCAGTCCAAAAATTTTCAGAAACGAAACCAACCATCCCCGCAAGTGATAAACCACAAATAAACATACGGAAAGTTTCAGAAAAGGAAACGAGGCTCAAATACAAAATATGATAGGTCGGATCGTTACAGACATATTCGAAGAGATCCCATTTCGAACCAACAAATTAATTTTTCTGGTCCCAAATATTAGTCACAGACTCATCAAATATTGTGCTGAGGACAGGCACGATTCAGTGTACCAATATCATTTGCAAGACAAGGTGGCTGAAATGTTCCATCTTGGTACCAATATCCAACCTTTTGTTGGTCAATTAGATACGAAGTTGTCAAGCACTTCAGGTGTAACACCAGGCATAACGAGCACATGAGCCATATCTCTTTCACATGAGAGCTGCCATTTATGAATAAACTGTGTCCATAGGTCTCTCGAAAACGACTGTGATGCTAAGCTCATTGAGCATCGCGCTAGCTAATTCCTGACTTACAAAGAATTTCCTTAAAATAACGAGCCTTTCTGAGACATCTTTTAGAATTTTCTTGAAGGAGTCCAGAAGCTAAATGTGATTCTTTTGGACTCAAAATACTTTTTTAAATGTAAGAATAAAAAAAGTTATATTTCTATGGAAAATGCGGTTATGAACCGCGTTTTCCCTTAACGACCGTTTGGATCGTCAACGTAAAATGCGGTTATGAACCACGTTTTATATGAGACGCTTTAGCATACCATGTTTTACCTAGTACCTGAAAAGACAACTATATAAAACGTGGTTCAGTACCGCGTTTTATATAAAACGTGGTATTACACCGTATTTTACCTATATAAATATCATCCCCTCCCCTTTCGCCCACGTTTCAGGACAGACTCCTTCCCCCATTTTTAATAGCGTAGCAGCGGTCCCGCCCATTAAATGACAAAAAACTCAAGTGGACCCCACTCGTCCCATAAAAGCTAATCAAAGTTGGTCACACATTCTAGCCAAGCATTCTATTGTTGTGGGTTGCTTGTTTCGAAGTCAAAATTTCAAATTTTTAACTTTCCGAAAAACATAAATTGAGGTATTCCGATTTAGTTTATGTCCAAACTCGTATAAATAATGCATATTAGTTATTTTGAATGTGTTGTATGTTGTTTTGTATTTTTTTTTCTAATTAAATTGGTATGTTATTTTTATCCGGACTAAGATACTAGTGTTCTAAAATAATATGTAAAAATTGTGAAATTATTATTTATGATGACCCAAAGGGTCATCACCGGATTTCTCTCTTTTTTCGTGCTTCCGAGGCCTTGAAAACCTCACCTTTAGTTATCTCGATTTGCGTGCACAGTTCGGGCGCCTAGCCGGAAAGATTAAATGTTAAATTATGTGAAAATTTTCAAAATGTGGCTTTAAAATGATTAAAGTTGACTTCGGTCAATATTTTTGGTAAACGGATCCGGACCCGTGATTTGACGGTCCCGGAGGGTCCATAGAAAAATATGGGACTCGGGCATGCACCCAGAGTCGAAATCCGAGGTCTAGAACCCGAGGAAAAGAATTTTTCTGTGAAATTGTTTTTCTGGAATTATTAAGGAAAATGGAAATGAAAATTGATTAAAAGACTATGGTATCGGGCTCGTATTTTGGTTCTGACACCTGGAACAAGTCTTAAATATATGTTAAGCGCTTTCTGTAAAGTTTGGTTGAAATCGGACGTCATTTGACGTGTTTCGGACCTAAATATCTAAAATTTGAAGTTTATGAAGTTGGATGAAAAAAATATTGATTTTGAGGTTTGATTCCTCATTTATGATGTTATTTTGGCGATTTGATCGCACGGTTAAGTTCGTAGGATGTTGTTGAGTTAGTGTGTGTAATTGGTTAGGAGGCCCGAGGGCTCGGGAGTGTTTTCGGAGGTGTTCAGGGTGGTTTTGGACTTAGGGAGTTAGCAAATTTTCTGCAATTTTTACACAAGGATTTTCTTCATCGCGTTCGCATTAGTCCCCTCACGTTCGCGTAGCTCTGTTTCTTCCCCCTTCGCGTTCGCGTCTTGAACCTCGCGAACGCGTAAGCCAAATTCAGGGCCCCAGTAATTCCTTCATTGCGTTCGCGAACTTGTCCTCGCGTTCGCATAGTATTAGCTCACCCTTCATCGCATTCGCGTATGTACCTATGCGTTCACGTAGAGTAAACCCAGGACCCCAGCCTTTTCCTTCTACGCGTTCACGTTTCCTCCCACGCGATCGTGATGTAGACCCCAGCTTACCCTTCGTGAACGCGGCCCCTTCCCCGCGAACGCGAAGGGCATTTTTGCCCAGTGATTTTAAAGTTCAAAAACAGAATAGTTACGGGATTATTCCCATTCTCTCATAAAACTTGTCTTCTCCAAGCTCTAGGGGCGATTTTTGAAGCTCTTCTTCACCAAAGTCTTTGGGTAAGTAATTTGCCACCTAATTCCTTCACTTTTTTTCATTAATTACTGAAATCCTAGACCTAAATCATGAAATCAAAGTAGAAATTAGGAGCTTTGGGTAGTGTGACGACCCGGCCCGTCGTCACGTGAGTTACCGCCCCGTTTCCCCCATATTATGTAGCTCTATGTTTCAATATTAGTATTTGAGTTGATCGGATAGAATTGAATTGGTGTTAGTTGGAAATGAGGCACTTAGCCTCTTAGAAGGAAGCTTATTTTGGAAAAGTCAACTGGACGTTGACTATATAGTTAGAGGGATCGGATGTGAGTTCCGGTGATTTGGTTAGCTTCAGGGGATGATTTGTGACTTAGGAGTGCGATCGGAATTGATTTTGGAGGCTCGGTGTAGAATTCGGCTTGAATTGGCGAAGTTAGCATTTTGGCGATATCTGTTTGATAGGTGAGATTTTGATCCGAGGGTCGGAATGGAATTTCGAGAGTTGCAGAAGCTCCGTTAGGTGATTTTGGATATGCGTGCTAAGTTTCAGGTCATTCGGACGTGTTTAGGTCTGGTTTTTTGATCGAATGTGCAATTCGGAAGTTTTTAAGAAACTTAGGCTTTGATTTGAGGATAATTGAGGATTTTGATGTTAACGATAGTGTTTTGAAGGTTCGAGCAAGTTTGAATAAGGTATTAGATCATGTATGTGCTTTTGGTTGAGGTCCCGGGGGCCTCGGGGTGAGATCGGGAGTTAAAACGAGAAGTTTTTGAGTTTGGCTTCAGGTTTGTATTGCTGGTTCTGTCATTTCCGCATCTGCGGAAAAGAGACCGCATAAGCGGTTCCGCAGATACGGCTAAGGGGTCGCAGAAGCGGTTCTCTGGGGAGGCTTGGCTTTCCGCAGAAGCGGACAAGGCTTCGCATAAGCGGGTTCCGCAGAAGCGGTTTTGGACCGCATAAGCGGTCCCAGGTGAGTTAAGTGAGACCGCATAAGCGGTCGTTTGGTCGCAAACGCGGTGACCGCAGGTGCGGTATAATAACCGCAGAAGCGGAAGTCGGTATGGGTTAAGTGAACCGTGGTTCAAGATTTTTGAAAGAGAAGAGAAATATTTTGGACTTCGACTTAGGCGGTTTCTTGGCGATTTTGAAGAGAATTCGAAGGGGTTTCACCAGGTATGAATTATTAGACTCGAATTATGTTATTATGGTGTAAAAACATGGATTAATCACTGAATTTCAAGGAACTAATGGTTAAAAATGGAGGTTAGGACTTGAAACTTAAGAGAGTTTAAATGTGAGTTTTGAAGGGGAAATCGAACTCCGATTTTGGTAAATTTGATATGTATAGACTCGTGGCGAGACGAGGAGTCCGGTGATGTAAATTTTGTAATTTTTTGAGAAGTGGGCCCGATGCTCGGGTTTTTCCAACTTCGTAATTTTTGGTATTTTTTCGAGTCTTTTCGATTGGGTTGTGTTCTATTAGCCTATTATAACGTATTCGTTGTGGTTATGGCCAGATTCGACGCGCGAGGAGGTCGATACGAGAGGAAAGGGCATTGCGGGCTAGTCTTCGGCAGGCTAGAGGTGAGTAATAGATGTAGATGATGACCTGAGGGTTTGAGATCCCGGTATATCACACTGTGACGCTATATTGAGGCGAGACACGTACTCCACGGTGAGTGCGGGGTTGTTTGTGATCGGGGACTATGGCTTAGTCCGTCCGAGTGATGTTCGTACTGTGTTATTGATTAGAAATTGATTGGTAAGCATCCTACTTGGATTGCTATGAGCATATTTGGGTTGTGTGCTGATTATTTGGATCCCTTAGGGATTATTATCATTGTTTCCATGATGCTTAGCATGTTTTCGTGATATCAGTCCTGAGTTAAACACCGTCTCGAAATGATTAATAAACTTCTAAAGTTTTAAACACTTAATCTATAATTCCTAATAATTGGAACTGATAATGATAAACTTTACTGTGCCTGTGTGGCTTACATGTATATATCTGGACTGAGTATGGATCGGGCTGCACTCCATAGCGAATGCTACGATGATATTGCGCTTGGGCTGTAGGAGCCCCTCCGGAGTCTGAACCCCCACAGTGAGCGTGGATACCCAAAAGGATCGGGTTGTACGCCGCAGCGGTCATGTGCATTGCATTACATTCATGCCTTGATGTTTATCTGATCTAGCTGTTTTTGTTTTGTTGCCATTTCACCGTTAACTATGCTAAATTGTTAGTGTTATCTTTACATTGTGGTATTTTTGGGATTTCTTACTTTCAGTCATTATATATATCTATTACCACTGAGTTGGAAGTACTCACTTTACTCCCTGCACCGTGTGTGCAGATTCAGGTGTCTCGGGAGCATAGTTGAGCTATTTGCTATTTTCAGAGCTTCTCAGAGGTTGTCGAGGTAGCTGCCTGACGTTCGCAGGACCCGACTCCTCCCCTATCCCTTTTATCTTTCCGCATTCTAGAACATCTGTATTACTGAGGATTTATTACTCTGTGTTATTAGAGGCTCTAGACTCATGACCCCAGGTCTTTGGGAGTTTTATTAGCAGTTGTTATGATTTCCGTACTATTTCTGTCTATTATCACTGGTTAGAACTATATTATCTGATAATTTAACTCTATTAATTGGAAATGGGTGGTGTGAGCACGTGATTTTTGCCCTATAGGAGAATTACTCCCAAAATTCAAAACAAAATATTTTTTATTTGTGTTGTGTGTGATTTTGCGGATTTTTGTGTTATTTTTTCGTATTTGTTTGCATTTCTCTGTGCGTGTTTATTTGTTGTATTAATATAAAATATAAAAAATATGTGGCGTTTACATTTAGATTTTATTAGGAGAAATTAAGTTTTATTTCACAAAAATCAAAAATAATACGCTTTACATTTTAGCATTTAAAGGTCTAGCTGGTTGATTTAGTTTAATTAATATTTAACTGTGTGTGTTAATTGTTAGTAGAAGTTAATTAGTATTTTTTTAATTTGATTTGGTAATGTAATTTAGAATTTTGTTTCTTAATAAATTAGGAATTAGAAATGAAGAAAGGAAATTAAAACAAAGAGGAAATCGGATTGGGCCACTCCAATTTGACCCAAGATCTGGCCCAAATACCCCTCACTCACCAGCCCAAGACCCAACCTGTCTTTAAACCCAAACGGCCCCATTTTTATACTAAACGACCCCGTTTTCGTCTTCATCAGTTAATCCAAGCCATTAAGATCATTTGATCTAACGGCTCAGATTAATTGAGTCATTTTAATATATCAAATTCCCCACCCCCAAACCCCCGTTACCCGTTTCATTCCCAGACAACCCCTTTCGTCTCTGAAAGAGATGAACCGAAACCCTAGCCGCCCCCGTTCCCTTCGCCTGAAAACCCGGCGGCGGCGGCTCCCAAACTCACACCCCTGAACCGCCCTGATCCCCCCTCTCCAAATCCTTACCCCTTTTACATCGAACCATCCCGTGGCTTCTCGAATCTTCGATCGAAGATTCGAGCAAAAAACAAAACAACCTTAACCTGCCCCAAAATCATACCAGACCTTCCCCTGGCCCCCCT
>MU732150.1:191530-203479 GCA_026770625.1 Nicotiana glauca
GGGATTCAAGATAAACCGGTGACTTGGGACACCAAAAGCCAAACCTTTCCCAAGTGGCGACTCTGAAAAGAATAAATAATTCCATTTCGAATAATGTCACTTTAAATTGGAAAAAACTCCCTTATACATTTATCCTTCGGGGTGGGTGCGGTAAAAAGGAGGTGTGACAGGTGGTGTGATTGAGTTGTGAGTGTTAAATGGTCGGGCTTGCCTAGCAATTGTGTTGGGCACCATCACGACCGGGATTGAGGTCGTGACAAGTTGGTATCAGAGCCTAGGTTACTAGGCCTCATGAGTCATGAGCCGGTTAGTAGAGTCTCGCGGATCGGTACGGAGACGTCTGTATTTATCCTCGAGAGGCTGCAGAACCTTTAGGAAACGCGTCATATTCTTGAAATTCTTGTCGTGCGGCTTTGTTGATCCGAGAACTAAATTTCTGTATTCTATTCTACCGCAGATGGCGAGAACCCGTGCTACCGGACGTGACAGACGACCACCATTGCCACCCGCTAGAGGCCGTGGTCGTGTTCGTGGTTGAGGCAGACCAGTGAGAGCAGCACCTGCAAATCCGCCAGCTGCCTAGGTTCCGGACCAACCTCCAGCTGTAGATGCTCTAGCAGCACCTGTTCAGGCACCGACAATGCCCATTGTGATTCCTGGTCTTTAGGAGGCTTTAGCTCAGATCTTATCCGTCTGCACTGGCCTGGCTCAGGCAGTCTCAGCCACTACTGCAGCAGCTACTTCTCAGACCGGGGGTGGTCAGCAGACCCCCGCTGCTCGCACACCCGAGCAGGGTGTTCAGGGATTGCAGACACCAGGAGCAGCCCCAGCTCAGCCAGTTGCCCCAGTTTCCCCAGTTGCCCCAGTTGCGCCAGTTGCACCAGCTCCAGACTTTGTGGTTCCAGCTATGCCAGACGACGAGCAGCGTCGACTGGAGAGGTTAGGTAGGCTCCAGCCTCCGACGTTCAGTGGCACTGAGGGCGAGGATGCTCAGGGATTTCTAGACAAGTGTCAGCGTATGCTTCGCACTACAGGGATTTGGAGTTGAATGGAGTGGATTTTACTACTTTCCAGTTCTCAGGGCCTGCATTTACATGGTGGGAGGAGTTTGAGAGGCGTAGGCCTGTTGGAGAAGCGCCCCTTACTTGGCAACAGTTCTCCACTCTCTTTCTGGAGAAGTATGTACCGCAGTCTCGCAGCGAGGAGCTGCGTCGTCAGTTTGAGTGGTTGGTCCAGGGGGACATGAACGTGACCCAGTATGAGTTGAGATTTACGCAGCTAGCTCGGTATGCTACTTGGATGATCCCGACAGATCGGGAGAGGATTAAGAGGTTTGTGGATGGTCTTAACTATCCAGTCCGCATTTTGATGACTAGAGAGAGGGTTGTGGCCACCTCGTTTGAGGAGGTAGTTGATATGGCTCGACATATTGAGACAGATCGCCGTCGGGAGCGTGAGGAGAGGGAGGCCAAAAGGCCTCAAGGTTCAGGTAGCTTCAGTGGTGCTCCGTCTAGGGGCCAGTTTCAGCGCTGCAGAGGTCGTTTCTTCAGACCTCCTCAGTCAGGTCGTATAGAGTCCAGTGGGGCTTCTTCAGGCCGTGGTTATCAGGGTTATCAGCAGGGCCAGTCTTCACTCAGCGCCCTTCCAGCTTAGAGCTCTACTCCTACCTCTTCCGCCCAGGGTTCGTCTGCAGCGAGGGGTTCTCTTCAGTCCCCTTCTCCAGCTCCGGGTCATTGCTATGAGTGCGGTGAGTTTGGTCACATGAGGAGGCAGTGTCATCGGCTTCGTGGTGGTCAGTCTCAGCAGAGGGATCAACCCTCATCTTCTAGTCCTATTTCATCAACACCCACTCAGTTAGCTAGGGGTGGAGGCCAGGTAGCCATAGGCCGCCCTAGGGGTGGAGATCGATCTAGTGGTGGTCAGGCTCGGTTCTATGCTATCCCAGATAGGAGGGACGCCATTGCATCAGATGCTGTTATCACAGGTATTATCTCAGTCTGCCACAGGGATGCTTCTGTTTTATTTGATCCCGGGTCTACATACTATTATGTGTCTTCATATTTTGCCCATCATCTGGGTACGACACGTGGTTGTCTTGCCTTGCCTGTGCATGTATCTACCCCGGTGGGTGATACCATTATTGTGAATCATGTATATCGATCTTGTCTGGTGACTATTGGGGGTCTAGAGACCCGAGTTGACTTTTTGTTGTTGGGCATGGTAGATGATGTGATTCTGGGTATGGATTGGCTATCTCCGTACCATGCTATTTTGGACTGTCATGCCAAGACAGTTACGTTGGCTATTTCGGGTGTTCCGAGGATTGAGTGGCGAGGTTCGACCGATTATGTTCCCAGCACGGTGATCTCTTTCCTAAAGGCCCAGCGGATGGTTGGGAAAGGTTGTTTATCGTACTTGGCTTTTGTGAGAGATGTTGGAGCTGAGACTCCTAGCCTTGATTCTGTGCCCGTTGTGAGGGATTTTCCAGATGTGTTTCCAGCAGACCTGCCGGGCATGCCTCCGGACAGAGATATTGATTTCGGTATTGATCTGGTATCGGGCACTCAGCCCATCTCTATTCCTCCCTATCGTATGGCACCAACTGAGTTAAAAGAATTAAAGGAGCAGCTTCAGGAACTCCTAGATAAGGGGTTCATTCGCCCGAGTGTGTCACCGTGGGGTGCACCAGTCTTATTTGTGAAGAAGAAAGATGGCACAATGAGAATGTGCATTGACTACAGGCAGTTGAACAAGGTGATAGTGAAGAACAAGTATCCACTATCGCGCATTGATGATTTGTTTGATCAGCTCCTGGGAGAAAGGGTATTCTCGAAGATTGATCTCCGTTCAGGCTATCACCAACTGAAGATTAGAGATTCTGATATCATAAAGACAGCTTTCAGGACGAGATATGGGCATTATGAGTTTCTACTTATGTCTTTTGGGCTGACTAATGCCCCAGCCGCGTTCATGCATTTGATGAATAGTGTGTTTTGGCCGTATCTGGATTCATTTGTTATCATTTTTATTGATGATATCCTGGTGTACTCGCGTAGCCAGGAGGAGCATGCTCAACATTTGAGAGTGGTATTACAGAGATTGAGGGAGGAGAAGCTTTATGCAAAGTTCTCTAAGTGTGAGTTCTGGCTTGGGTCTGTGGCTTTTCTGGGACACGTGGTGTCTAGCGATGGTATTCAAGTTGATCCAAAGAAGATAGAGGCGGTGCAGAGTTGGCCTAGACCATTCTCAGCCACGGAGATTCGGAGTTTCCTCGGTTTGGCAGGGTATTATCGACGGTTCGTCCAGGGTTTTTCATCTATTGCTTTGTCCTTGACCAAGTTGACGCAGAAGGGTGCACCATTTGTATGGTCGGATGAGTGAGAGGAGAGCTTTCAGAAGCTCAAGACAGCTTTGACCACAGCTTCGGTATTAGCATTGACATCAGCTTTAGGTTCTTACACAGTGTATTGCGATGCTTCGAGAGTTGGGATCGGATATGTATTGATGCATGAGGATAGAGTTATTGGTTATGCTTCTCGTCAGTTGAAGCCCCATGAGAAGAACTACCCTGTACATGATTTAGAGTTGGCTGCTATAGTTCATGCTTTGAAGATTTGGAGACACTATTTATATGGCGTATCTTGTGAGGTGTTCACCGATCATCGCAGCCTTTAGCATTTGTTCAAACAGAAGGATCTTAATTTGATGCAGCGGAGGTGGCTTGAGTTGCTCAAGGATTATGACATTACCATTTTGTATCATCCGGGGAAGGCCAATGTAGTGGCCGATGCTTTGAGCCGAAATGCGGTGAGTATGGGTAGTTTGGCGTACATTCCAATTGGGGAGAGGCCCTTTGCAGTTGATGTCTAGGCTTTGGCCAATCGGATGGTGAGGCTAGATATTTCGAAGCCTAGCCGGGTGTTGGCTTGTGTGGTATCTCGGTCTTCCTTGTATGACCGCATTAGAGAGCGCCAGTATGATGATCCATATTTGCTTGTCCTTAAGGACAGGGTTCAACATGATGATGCCAGGGATGTGACTATTGATAGTGATGGTGTGTTGAGGATGCAGGGCCGGATTTGCGTGCCCAATGTGGATGGGCTTCGGGAGTTGATATTGGAGGAGGCCCACAGCTCGTGGTATTCTATTCATCCAGGTGCCACGAAGATGTATTAGGATTTGAGACAGCATTACTGGTGGAGGAGAATGAAGAAAGATATTCTGAGTTATGTAGCTTGGTGTCTCAACTGTCAGCAGGTCAAGTATGAGCATCAAAGGCCCGGTGGTGTGCTACATCGCATAGATATTCCTGAGTGGAAGTGGGAGAGGATTACTATGGATTTTGTGAGTGGTCTCCCTCGTACCTCGAAGAAGTTTGATTCGATTTGGGTGATTGTAGATAGGCTGACCAAGTCCGCGCACTTCATTTCGGTGTGTACTACCTATTCCTCGGAGCGGTTGGCAGAGATTTTCATCCGGGAGATCGTACGGTTGCATGGGGTCCCAGTTTCCATTATATCTGATAGGGGTACTCAGTTTACTTCTCAGTTCTGGAGGACTTTTCAGCGAGAGTTGGGCACCCAGGTAGAGTTAAGTACAGCATTTCATCCACAGACGGACGGGCAGTCCGAGCGTACCATTCAGATATTGGAGGACATGTTGCGTGCCTGTGTTATTGACTTTGGAGGTCCTTGGGCTGATTTCTTGCCACTTGCAGAGTTTGCCTACAACAACAGCTATCAGTCCAGCATTCAGATGGCACCGTATGAGGCCTTATATGGGAGACGTTGTAGATCTCCAGTTGGTTGGTTCGAGCCTGGCGAGGCTAGGCTATTGGGGTCAGAGTTGGTACATGATGCCTTGGATAAGGTGAAAGTGATCCAGGAGAGACTTCGTACAGCTCAGTTGCGTCAGAAGAGTTATGCGGACAGGAAGGTTCGAGATGTATCTTATATGGTGGGCAAGAAAGTCTTATTGAAGGTTTCGCCTATGAAGGGCGTTATGAGGTTTGGAAAGAAAGGGAAGTTGAGTCCGCGGTTCATTGGTCCTTTTGAGATACTTAGAAGGATTGGGGAGGTGGCCTATATGCTCGCTTTGCCACCCAGCCTATCGGGAGTTCATCCGGTATTTCATGTATCTATGCTCCGGAAGTATGTTGGAGACTCGTCTCATGTGTTAGACTTCAGTGCAGTTCAGTTGGATGATGATTTGACCTATGATGTGGAGCCAGTGGCTATTTTGGGTCGTCAGGTTCAGAGATTGAGATCTAAGTACATAGCTTCGGTGAAGGTGCAGTGGAGAGGTCGGCCCGTGGAGGAGGCCACCTGGGAGACCGAGCAGGAGATGCAGAGCAGATATCCTCACCTATTTGAGGCTCCAGGTATGTTTCTTGACCCGCTCGAGGATGAGCATTTGTTTTAGTTGGGGAGGATGTGACGACCCGGCCCGTCATCACGTGAGTTACCGCCCCTTTTCCCCCATATTATGTAGCTCTATATTTCAATATCAGTATTTGAGTTGATCGGATAGAATTGAATTGGTGTTAGTTGGAAATGAGACACTTAGCCTCTTAGAAGGAAGCTTGTTTTGGAAAAGTCAACCGGAAGTTGACTATATAGTTAGAGGGCTCGGATGTGAATTCCAGTGATTTGGTTAGCTTCGGGGGATGATTTTTAACTTAGGAGTGCGATCGGAATTGATTTTGGAGGCTCGGTGTAGAATTAGGCTTGAATTGGCGAAGTTAACATTTTGGCGATATCTGGTTGATAGGTGAGATTTTGATCCGAGGGTCGGAATGGAATTCCAAGAGTTGCAGTAGCTCTGTTAGGTGATTTTGGATATGCGTGCAAAGTTTCAGGTCATTCGGAGGTGTTTAGGTCGGATTTTTGATAGAATGTGCAATTCGGAAGTTTTTAAGAAACTTAGGCTTTGATTTGAGGATAATTGAGGATTTTGATGTTAATGATAGTGTTTTGAAGATTCGAGCAAAAACTACATGCTTTTGGTTGAGGTCACAGGGGCCTCGGGGTGAGATCGGGAGTTAAAACGAGAAGTTTTTGAGTTTGGCTTCAGGTTTGTATTGCTGGTTCTGTCATTTCCGCATTTGCGGAAAAGGGACCGCATAAGCGGTTCCGCAGATGCGGCTAAGGGGTCGCAGAAGCGGTTCTCTGGGGAGGCTTGGCTTTCCGCAGAAGCGGATAAGGCTTCGCATAAGCGGGTTCCGCAGAAGCAGTTTTGGACCGCATAAGCGGTCCCAGGTGAGTTAAGTGAGACTGTATAAGCTGTCGTTTGGTCGCAAACGCGGTGACCGCAGGTGCGGTATAATAACCGTAGAAGCGGAAGTCAGTCTGGATTAAGTGAACAGTGGTTGACAATTTTTGAAAGAGAAGAGAAATATTTTGGACTTCGACTTAGGCGGTTTCTTGGCGATTTTGAAGAGAATTCAAAGGGGTTTCACCAGGTATGAATTATTAGACTCGGATTATGTTATTATGGTATAAAAACATGGATTAATCACTGAATTTCAAGGAATTAATGGTTAAAAATGGAGGTTAGGGCTTGAAACTTAAGAGAGATTAAATGTGGGGTTTGAAAGGGCAATTGAACTCCGATTTTGGTAAATTTGATATATATAGACTCGTGGCGAGACGAGGAGTCCGGTGATGTAAATTTTGTAATTTTTTGAGAAGTGGTCTCGGGGCTCGGGTTTTGTCAACTTCGTGATTTTTGGTGTTTTTTCGAGTCTTTTCGATTGGGTTGTGTTCTATTAGACTATTGTAACGTATTCGCTGTGGTTTTGGCAAGATTCGACGCGCGAGGAGGTCGATACAAGAGGAAAGGGCATTGCGGGCTAGTCTTCGGCAGGCTAGAGGTGAGTAACAAATGTAGATGATGACCTGAGGGTTTGAAACCCCAGTATATCACACTGTGACGCTATATTGAGGCGAGACACGTACTCTACGGTGAGTGCGGGGTTGTTTGTGATCGGGGACTATGGCATAGTCCGTCCGAGTGATGTTCGTACTGTGTTATTGATTAGAAATTGATTGGTAAGCATCCTACTTGGATTGCTATAAGCATATTTGGGCTTTGCGCCGATTATTTGGATCCCTCAGGGATTATTATCATTGTTTCCATGATGCTTAGCATGTGTTCGTGATATCAGTCCTGAGTTAAACACTGTCTCGAAATGATTAATAAACTTCTAAAGTTTTAAACACTTAATCTATAATTCCTAATAATTAGAACTGATAATGATAAATTTGACTGTGCCTGTGTGGCTTACATACATATATCTGGACTGAGTGTGGATCAGGCTGCACGCCGCAGCGAATGCTACGATGATATTGCGCTTGGGCTGTAGGAGCCCCTCCGGAGTCTGAACCCCCACAGTGAGCACGGGTACCTAAATGGATCGGGCTGTACGCCGCAACGGTCATGTGCATTGCATTGCATTCATGCCTTGATGTTTATCTGATCTAGATGTTTCAGTTTTGTTGCCATTTCACCGTTAACTATGCTAAATTGTTAGTGTTAGCTTTACATTGTGGTATTTTCGGGATTTCTTACTTTCAGTCATTATATATGTCTATTACCACTGAGTTGGAAGTGTCACACCTCTTTTTTTACGTTTTATACACCCCGTGAATGGCATAAAGGAGTTTTTTCAATTAAAGGACAATCGGAACGGGATTTATTATTAAATTTCAGAGTCGCCACTTGGGAGATTAATGATGTCCCAAGTCATCGATCGAATCCCGAACCGAGGAAAATATGACTCTGTTAACAGTCCGCGAACCAGAAATCCGGATAAGGAAATCTGTTAACCCGGGAGAAGGTGTTAGGCATTCCCGAATTCCGTGGTTCTAGCACGGTCACTCAACTGTTGTATTTGATGTCTATCTGATTTCAATACATGTTATATTTTTTATGTGCCTTTTGTTAATAATCCGCTTTTATTATATTTATTATTTATTTTATTTTTACAAGAATTACAACGTCGTGAAAATGTATCTCGAACCACGCCGCACCAGTACGCCCGTGGCTTTTAACACATTTCGACTTCGTTGAGATTTGGATTTGGGTCACATAAATGTGCACCCGTATTTAGGAAGGTAATATTATTAACATACGCGCCTAAAGCGACTACGTGTTTATTATCTTTGGGGAAGACCGTGAAATTCGCTAAACGGTCCTCCCAATTTCTAGTATTTTTAGTAAGCAATTATTGAGGGCCCCGCAATTTGTATTTCTCTTGTGCGAGGCTCGTCTCATCATTTTTATTTAAAGATTAATCCTAAAGTGAACTATATTTTTTACTTATTAGGCATCTCTAAAAGTCCAACTAATTAAGAATTAGATTATACTAAAATGATTAATACCTTTACATCATATAAAAGTACAAGTTTAACTCATGGGCCTTGATGCAACCCAAATGTGCCGTCAAGAGCAAAATTGGCTTAAAAAGCATAAATGCTCCAGAAATTGGACTATCAGCAGCCTTATCTATTAAAGCCCAATAACCAGCAAATTCAACTTACTAATCTCATTTCAAATTATTCCGTATATGTTCAATAGTAGACTAATACTTAAACAGATCAGTATTTCAGATTAATTGAATTATGGAATTGAATCAAATGCCACACAGACCTCTTTTGAACTTACTCTTTTTACGATCACTGGACAAATCCATAGTTAAAACAAAACTATCAACTAAAGCTCAGACCTTAATTATCACTACACATTACCAGCACTCCAAATCCATAAAAAATAGTTGAAATCGTTTCTGAAAATCAACGTCAGATTATTTACTAATTATTGATTTTAGATATGCGTATTATTGTTTAACACTGTCTCACTATCAAAGTTTGAAAATTACAACAGTTATTACAAGCTAAACATGAAAGCCTCAACAACTAAACCTCTACACTGTTACGTGAAATATACTGACAGCCATAACTAATGAATAATTACATTATGCATTATTTAGCCTCAATTACAATATCTAAGTGTGCAAAAGGAAGACCAGCTCTATACTATTACAGTCCAGATATGAAGTCCAAATTCTACAACACAATTATTCAGAAAATAATAACAGGAGTTCCAATTCGTCTAATTCTAATCACTGCTAATGTACAACCTAGTATGGATGACTATGACTAGCTTGACAGTAAACTAACAGATTTACTCTAACCTTTTAAAATCAACTAATATAACTCAAACTAACATTTCTGCAATTTTTGACACGATTCAACTAACAAAGCAGTGGCAAAAATGATAGTTTCCATTTCATTTCAACTAGATACATCACATAGAAGCTGGATCGAAGGAATGTACCTGAAAAATGAGAGTAAGAACATTGAAGTCAAAACCAGTTACACAGCAACATCAACAGGAAACAAGATATAAAATCCAACACATCCTCAAACACCAGAGTTAACACCACAGCAATAGGATTTCAACCAGAAAATCAACTCGACTAATCCAAATTGCAAATTCACAGATTTTCAAATACTAGATCAGGAGAGAATTACTGCACAGCCTTCCAAATCTAGATCAATTGATCAATGTAACAGTATAATTTTGGACTTTTCTACTATTTTTTGATGTTTCTGAGTTTTTGGAATGAAGAATCTGGAAAATTTGATCTAAGAAGGAAAGATTACTTAGAGGATATTTTTCAGATTTCCAAAACTTATAAAATGAGGCATATTTATGCCTATTTATAGAGTTAGATTTGGAGGGAATTTCAAGTTTCAGAATTTATTTATTAGTCCCTCTTTTATTTAAGTTTTACCCTTATTTTAACTTGCAATTTCAATTAACTTCACTTATTTGTTAAGATTTGTACTAATTCCCCAATCTAGAATCTTCTACCCTAGTGTAATCCCTTTTCTACCCTCACTTCACTTAAAAATCTACCCAATTACCCTTACTCTATCCCAAAAATACCCCCCTTCCATTGATTTATTACTAATAGCCCTTTTTAGGTACCCAAAATACCCCTGAAACTAAGTCAGATTTACTAACTGAACCTATTGCCCTTCAACCTCTTTTACCCCCTGAATTAATTAATTGTCAGATTTAACTATTATAACCCTAATTATCAAAAACTAATCACAATTTAACAAATTGAATTAACTAAC
This sequence comes from Nicotiana glauca, assembly GCA_026770625.1. Lineage (NCBI taxonomy): Eukaryota > Viridiplantae > Streptophyta > Magnoliopsida > Solanales > Solanaceae > Nicotiana > Nicotiana glauca. Next base: position 201,676 of record MU732150.1, read on the forward strand.
GATTAGAAACTTAACAGCTATAACCAATCATGTCAATTAATCCTAAGTAATCAAACTAATTATCAACAATTAACACTAACAATTATCAGAATCGACTAATATCAACAATTTTAGAATCACATTGTTATCTAATTATTTATTTATCAAAACTAATCAAATAGAAGCTTAACAGTATCAATTTTAATTTTAAACTAAAAGATGTTTTCTTTAAAACAAAAAAGAACTCAGTAAACCCTAATAAAACATAATCATAATAAAAACAAAAAAAGAACAAACGCATGCAAAAAATAAGAAAAACAGAAATGAAGAAAAAGAAAAGGAACTTAGCTTTTTCGTTTACTTGGACAGTCTCCTAGACCTCAAGATTTACAAGAAAGAACAGGAGAGATTTGGCGGCAATTTTTCTTGAATTTTGATTCACCGGAGAAACTTCAAACTCTTATTCGAACCGATCCCGTTAGATTTGGGACTCAAGATTTCAAGGATCGTGTAGGGGATATCAAGAAGAAGCTACGGTGTGATTTTGGGCTAGGTTGAGTGAAGTGTTGTTCGCCGGAATTAGGGTTCCAGCGAAACAACTTTGTTTATTCGAAGAGCTTGAGGGTTATTTGAAGGAAAAGAGGTAGAGGGGTGAAATCAGTGTCTCAAGGTGGTCCGGTGGTGTATTTTTTGGGGCAATTGGCGTGGGTAGTGTTTCCCGCCGGTAGGGTTCCGGCGGGTGACAGGGGATTAGAGGCGGCTGAGAGAAAACAAGATGAAGAAGAATGAAATGTTTTTTAGGGTTTTTTAATTTGATTGATATATTAAAAAGGTAATAATGAACTTCAACCGCTGGATGAGCTAATTTTAACGGTTGAGATTGGATGAGCATTAAAACTTTGTCGTCTCATTTATAAAGGAGGTCAGGCCATGACCGTTAGATCAGCACGGATCAAGGGCTGAGATTAAAACGCCTCTAAACGGCGTCGTTTGGTTATGTGGGGGTGGCAGACCGGGTTATTTAATTTGGGCTTGGGCGTGAATGTTTTGTTTGGGCTTGGGTAATTGGCCCAAGTTTTTAACAGTCCACTTTTCTTTGTTTTTATTTTACTTTTCTTATATTTCACTCACATTACTTTTGTATTGTATTTTTATTTTTTGTATTTTGTATTTTATTTTTCTTTCCCAGATTTATATGTATTATTTTTTGATTTTATTAAATTGTGAAATTAAACTAAAACTAATTAAATTCTAAAATTTCTTTAATAACTATTTTATAGCAATTTCCAATTAAAACAATAAAATGCTATTTTTGATTTTTCCTTAAATTGTTCCAAATGCATTAATATTAAAATTGTGAAATTAAAATCCTAATGCATATGCATATATTTTTTTTTGTATTTTTAATACGAATTATTATGCAACTAATTAACACAAAAATGCAAAAAATATCAACAAAAATTGTAAAAATAAAGAAAAATTATTTTGTTTGGATTTTTAGGAATAATTTGCTTAGGGCAAAAATCACGTGCTCACAGCTGCCCCTCTTTGTCCGGAAACACGAAGAGTTTTCGTGCAAAGACAAGTGAGCGGTAATGAGGGATTTTTGCCTATTCGCATATTCCGTGTGAAGCATTTTGAAAAGTTTGACCGCACCCTGCTTCAGAGGTTGCCTACATATCCCGGGCTAAATAGGAATCATGTCAGTGTAGTTCAGGAGTGTTTGGTAGCTGGGACTACCGGAAGCTGTGATTTCACTGCTGTTGCTGCTGTTACTGCTTATTGACCCCCTTATTACACCATGTAAAGATAAAAAGAAGCTAGC
>MU732152.1:9317-45512 GCA_026770625.1 Nicotiana glauca
AGAAATTTAGGGGTTTAGACAAATTAAGGTAGAGAAATTGAGGAGTTCGAAAAAGGTTCAGAAGGTTTTACACTGAAACATTGTTACTGCTACATTGTTGCTTGTTCGAGTGATATTTTTGATTTCTGTTCACTATTCTTCACTGGTTTAGTTGAATCCACTGGTCTTCTACTCTGAAATCGAGCCTGTTGCTGTGTTAATTTGCATTCATTGCTGTTGATATTTGGATTGCTGCCTATCGCTGATCTTCTTCTTCTTCTTCTTCTACATCCTAGAACTCATTGATTTTTATATCGATTTGATCAGGTACACTACTATATCTCCATGATGTAACTGAAGTTCTTTGAAGAAATGAAATGCGTATTAGTTTCCATTTGTACTTGTATTTCAATTTTGTTGTAGCTGTAGAATTCTTAGAACCTACATGTAATTTGTTAGGAAAATTATATGTATATTTTGGACTGTAGATTTTTGAACTGCTGAATTAGATTAAAAAATAGGTAATGTGGGTATTCATGTAGAGGTTATACAAAGTAGAACAGTGATAATAATATGGATAAGAAAATTGGTTAAAGTTTAGTTTGATCTTTTCTAGATCTTCGTTTATTGTTAATTCAGAAATGTAATACAAAAATAATTAAAATGCCTCTGTAGTTTAAATTATGTATCAACGATTATAAACTCGAAAAGTATGAAGTAGTCAGATTTAAGTTTTGTTTATAGCACTGAATTGTTTAAGCTCGATTACTTATGAACTCACTTTAAAATTCAATAGCATGGTATGAATCAGGAATAAATATGAATGAAATCCAAGACTTAATTTGAATAGGTTTATTATAGATTCATTTTAATGTTTCCAGTCAAACAAAAAATGATAATTAGTTCCTGCTTGGCTTTAAATGTGAGGGATTTGGGTTTAACTATGAAAACAGGCTCTGAAACGGCATCTATGCCTGTAAACCGAAACAAAAGTGAATGGTAGGTTTTAGGAGCCCAGTTGCATTTGGCTGTGAATTATTAAACCAGTTTGAAGTCCAGGCCCAACAATAAAATATGGACTGGACTCTTATACACAACAATATGAAATTAATTTGCTAACAATTATATTAGGATGAAAAACCAAAAATAGAGAATGTAGTATACTTTAAGTGGAAAAACTCCTTCCCTTTTGGTTATTATATCCCTTTCTCGGGGTGTAGTAAAACCAAAACAGGCATTGTGCGAAAGCATATATGATGAGGTAAAAAAAAGGAGATGTGACAAATGTTGCAGGTTGTATATGTTATATGCCCCGTCGTAGCCTCGTCACTACTTCCTCGAGGTTAGGCTCATCATTTATCAGTACATGAGGTCGGTTGTACTGATACTGCACTCTGCACTTCCTGTGCAAATTTCGGAACTAGTGGCTGATCAGAGTTCGAGGGTGCTACCTTTAGTTCAGGAGACCCATGTTAGTCCTGCAGGCATCTGCAGGCCCCTAGGGTCCCCTTCTATCTTTACAATATTCTTTTTTTACTTTTCCTTTGAAACAAATGTATATTTTTCTTTCAGACCGTTATTAGTAGAAATCGTAGACAGTTTGTGAATTATGACTCCAGTTCTGGGTAGATGTTATTTCGAATTTTATTAATGTACAAGTTAAGCTTTTAAATTGTTTCTTTCGCATTTATTTCTATTAATTCATCTTGCTAAGTCATTAGTATCTGAAAGATAAAGGAAAAATGTGTAGTAAATTGTGATGTCAGCTTGCCTATCGAGTTCAACGCTAGGCACCATCATGGCCCCAAAGATGAGAAATTCGGTGTTGCTTAGTGATGTTCTAAACGTCAATACCACAAAAGAGGGGGGGGTGATTTGTGTGGTACTTAATTTTTCGCTTAAACTGCTTCTGGAAGGACCTGGTTCTTCTAGGGGTACTTTTTATTACTGATTGCGAAATTAAAAGTATATAAAATAAAGAATATAGAGATTTTTACGTAGAAAACACCTGGCTCAAAAGGTGAAAAAATCATGACCTACTACTGAGTAGGATTTTCCTGAACTTCCACTAAAATCACTGAGCCAAAACTGCATTTACAAAACTCTTTGTAAACCTAAGGATTAACTCTAATCCCGTTGTGGCAACCAGACTCTAACTACTGCGACAACTTCAAGTTAACTCTAACTTGAATACTCAAAGTACCTAATACAATTTCTTCTATGAAAGCTGGAAAGGTACAACTTTAAAACACCTACTACAATTGAACTAGAATAAAAGAAAGACACATACAACTCTTTATGGAGCTAGTTCTTCAATCTGGTTCATGTAGCTTCAGGTTTGCACACTTGAATCACACACAAATTGCCTTTAAAAAGCCTAGCTATTTTGCTCCCAATTCGCGTTTAACTTCTGCGTTTTTGTGCAACACTTTAATGTGAGATCATCCTGCAATTTATTGAGTTAGTAGATGAAAAAATAACTAGAGTTCTGATGCAACTCTTCCTTGGTGGAAGTGTTCTATTTAATTTCAACTTCTAACTCCTTCCCTATCTTGAATAGTGTTCTCTTTGATTAAGGAGTCATTTTCCTTATCAATTATGCAACCTTTTCGACCAGGAGATATTAAATACACCAAGTTAAGCTTATCTCCTTCACGTGAAACCCGCATGCTTGAATCTTCCCATTTTTGTGCACCTGAGGGATGGACCACTGGATGGACGTGGTTCATCATGAGTTCCTTTGTCAGTCTTCAAAACTAACCTTTACTTGGGCCAACAAATTCCCCCTTTTTGATGATGACAAACTCTGTGCTTTTCATAAGCTTAGCCCTGTTTCAACTCAGCTCAACATCAATACAATGTTAGAAACATTTTTTCTTTTTATCACTTATCATCAAGAACCAGGTACATTAGGTTATAAACATCACTGTTCAAAGTGTAAACATCACGTGTTTAAAGCACAACCTTTTCCCCTCTTTTGGCATCATCGAAAAGTTGCATAAAAAGTGTGAGATAACCAGATTTTAAAGCTTACTCATGGCCATTGGGGCTACTTCAAATGCAACATGGATTAATCATCATAGATCAAACTAAGAATTTCAACCATCAAAGAAATATAAACAAATAGTTTGAGCAAAAACAGTTAACTTCATTGATGATTGATATGATTCTACCACAAAGCATAAGAAGAAATAAAAATTCTGAAAATATGAGCAAAAGAAACAAAACGTCTCGGACTGGGTCACTGGTTGATCTACACTAGGCTAGGATTTAAGGCTTGGAAGAGGTAGGGGTTGGGTTATTTGCTTGGAGAAGTTTCAGCATGTCTTGAAAAATTCCATCATTCTACTCCTTTTCCCTTGCAAGTTCAATTCTGAGAACATCTCTCTTAGATTCTACCTCAACTAATCGTGTCTTCAGCCTTGCTATCTCAATATCCTTTGCCTGACTCTCCTGTAACAAGACTCTGACTTTGCTATTGATAGGTGTCTTTTAAGATGAACCAGGTTCACTAAGAATGACGTTGACTTCATAATCACAAGCAAGCAGAGTGTTAACCCCACTTCTTCATAGGTACCTTGAAATGTGCAAGCACAGTTGTGAGAATGAAACCATAGGGAATGGCATGAGTTTTTGGTGCCATTGATAACTCGATCAGTAGGTCCGCGAGGGTTTCCTATTTAGATGGAACAGATTCATCTATATTTTTTCCAAGTTGAATCAACCCCTCAACAACTTCGCCAGACCCACTTCCCCCTGTTTTGCTCACACTCTCTTCTATTTCAGTAAATTCCTCTCACCAAACAACCATTGCACCAGTTTCTTTTATTATACCAACAGGAGTGGGTGAAGAATCAGCCACTCTTGTCCCCTTTCCCCTCACAGTACTCCTAGTGCCCTTGCTTTCCTTTTTTTTCATTTTTGCCACCAACTTCTCTAGATTATGTAGACTATATACCTGCTATACATCCTACAAATCTATTCTCTAAATTTGCAACAACTTTAGAAATTTTCTCAAGAGAAACTTTAGAATCAGAAGATACCTGTTCAGTTTTGAAAGACCTACTTTCTTCTCCCTTAGTAGCAGACTTAAATAAATCTTCAGATTTCTAGGATTCTTCTTCCCTACCTGCTTTCAATTGCTTATTTATTTTCTTGGTAATAAATGATTTTCAGAGGTGTTTGACATATCTAGGCTAGGGTATGAAAATAAGAGAATTAGATTGTGTTTGGAAGATGAAAGAAAAATGAGAGTTTTTGACGGCTTGAGAGAGATGAAGTAAGGAATACACCAAAGCTGATCAATATACAGAGGAATAATTTATGGGGTAACTACAAATTTTCAGACTCTTCGAAGTTTAATTAAACTGAAATACAATTTTAAAGAGACGTTGGAGTGTATTCCTAGAATCTAGATACTTCCATTCTGTTGGAACTCTTTTGAATGAGACTGGTTCACTTGTAACGGATAAGTCCAAAAGGAGTTTAGTATTTGGTGGGACTCTCTGCTCATGATCCAAATATCGTTATTTCAAATTATGCAAAGTGTAGAAAACATATCGTGTTACCTTGATGAACCAGGTTCTTCACTGATAATTCTCTTGTATGAGTCTAAATTTGCCAAAATAGAGAAAATATCATTAGAGGTTACTGAGTCATTTTAACACATGACACAAGAGTATACTATGGAAAGTATGAGACTGAGCAAGATTTAATCTAATTATACAATTTACTGACTTTCTAACCAAAATTTGTTTTTCAATTTTTTCATTTTTTTTGTTTAACCTTGAACTAGTCCTTTTAGTGATCTTAATCATCCCTAATTCCAACCTTTTCCACTCAAAGTGATCTCTACTTAAGGCTTTTGTGAAGATGTCATCAATTTGCTTGTTAGTAGCACAAAACTCCATAGTGATCAAGCTTTTCTCATAGCTGTCCCTCAAAAATGGTGCCTAACACCTATGTGCTTAGTTCTCTTATAATGAATCGGGTTCTTTTTCATACTAATAGCACTAGTGTTATCACAAAAAATAGGGATGCAACTAACATCAATTCCAAAGTTCAATAATGGTTGTTTGATCCACAACAATTGAGCACAACATGAACCAACAACAACATACTCAGCTTCAGCAGTAGATAAGATCATTGAATTTTGCCTTTTTGGTAGGCCATGACACAAGACATGAACTAAGGAAGTGTGCCATACCTGAGGTGCTCTTCCTATCCACTAAGAAACCTTTTTAATCAGCATGGGCATATCCCACTAGGTTAAAATTACTACCTTTTGTATATCAAAGGCAAAGGTTACTGGTGCCTTTCAAGTATCTCAATATTCTCTTTACATTAGTCAAGTGGGGATCCTTTGTATTTGCCTAAAATCGAGCACAAAGACCTACACTGAAAACAATGTCAGGTTGCTAGCAGTAAGATACAAAAGACAACAAATCATTCCCCTATACAACTTCTGATCAACAGATGAACCCGGTTCATCTATATCCAATTTCATGGATGTTGCAATAGGAGTGTAAAATTTTTTAGATGTTTCTTCCTGTTTTGTTACTAAGTAATGTGTTCACGGATAGGTTCCCTCAAGGTTTGAGGATCAATTCCTCTCTAGTCAGTTCCCTCTATCATGTTGGCATGGGTGGAAGGACCTGTTCCATCACATGTTCCTTCCTGTGATGCCTCTTCAGGCTGGACCATGGTTTCATCATTTGAATTTCTTATCAGCCCAATATCTTCATTATCTTGTTCCTGCTTCTCAGAAAGAATGTTAGTTTTAAATAACATGTACATTTTTTTATCACATAGTTCTTTTACTGTATATCTTTTAAGCTTTACTATGTGAAGAATATCACAGGAATACTCCGTCATCACTTCTGGGATCATACTTACCTAGGGAGCCTTTGCCATTATTGTGCACCAAAGCACTTGCATATAAATGCCCTAATATGGGATATATTTAGCTTTCCCCTTTAAGTGACTCATAGGGAATCTTCATAATAAGAGGTCTAGTTATGCAACTATTTATGATGTAGCATGCAAAAGTTCAGCAAACTTAGCATTTTCAAATTCAGTTGCATGATAGACCTAATTGATGCAAATTGATTACTTAGTTGTTTATGTGTTTTTCTAACAAAAGAAGTAAACATATCAAAAGCTGCATCTTTAGATGTTAAAAAAATATCCATGTAAACCTAGAGTAATCATCAACAAGCACCATCACATATCTTGTACCACCTCTGCTTAATGTTCTCATTGGACCACAGAGATCCATATGGACCAGTTCCATTGTTCTGGTGGTGCTTACCACTTTCTTGCATTTAAAAGAGGATCTTACATGCTTCCCCCTTGCACAAGCCTCACAAACTTTGTCTTCCTTGAACTTGATGTTAGGCAGCCCTATCACCAGATCCTTGGAGACTAATTAGTTCAGTTGAATTAGACTTGCATATCCAAGTCTCTTGTGCCAAAGGAGGGGATCATTATCCAACACACTTAAGCAAGTGAGTTCATTTTCTGAAAGTGTGGACAAATCTATAATGCATGTATTGGTTACTCTTTTTCCCTGCAAAACAATCTTGTCAATGGTAAGATTAATCACAAAATATTTGGTAGTGGTGAATTCTACCAAGTTACCTTTATCACATAATTGTGATACACTGATTAGACTATACTTTTGGCCATCTATCAAGTAGACATTCTCACTAGAGTGAAAGACAGTCTTACCTACCTTTCCAACCCCAATGATCTCACTTTTCTTCCCATTTCCAAAGGAGACATTACTTCATTTGAGGTCCTCAAGTGAAAGGAACTGGTTCTTGCTTCCTGTCATATGCTTTGAACAACCATTATCCATGTACCATATTTGGTTGCTCCCCTTCACTTGGTCCCGCGAAAGAAAATCAGGGGTTAGTATTAGGAACACAAACAAGTTTGGGTTCCTTTCTATAGGCAAAACGGTGAATTAAATTCTTGTTAGCCCAACCTGACAGTCTATTTTTCCCTTGAACAAATTCTTTATTCTTTTGACTAGCCTTTTATTTTGCAATACATTCACTTTTATAGTGACCACTTTTACCACAGTGTGTGCAAATTGTTTTCTCAGGAAGTGTGAGGTACTTGATTTTGGGATCCCACTTAGGTGCAGGGGTCCCGTAGCCAAGTCTTTTCTTATTGCTACTATGGTGTTTATGTAGCCATGAAAGTGTATCAGAGGACCTATTCCATTTACATGTTCTATCTAGCTTGTGCTTAACCTTGTTTAGATCCCCCTTAAGGACTCTTATCTTCTCATCTCTTTTGTACAACTCATCTTTCATTTTTCCTACATTTTCTTCTAAAGTGAGTTGTGTGTGATCCAATTTCTTTTTACCAGTTCCTAATTTTAATTTTAGATTTTCAGATTTGAGCTCTAGGACTGTGCTGTCAAGTTCATGAACCTGGTTCTTCAACTCAGCATTTTTACTATCACTTTCACTAGCTCTAAGTTCCAGGTTTTTGCACTTGGCTTTCAGAATCACACACCCCTTAGAAAGTTGTTCCTTTTCATTGTTTATAATCTCAAATTCATCAATGAAATCTAGAAGTAATTCAGATAGACTTTCTTTAGACAAAAACTTAATCTTATCTTTGAGATGAATTATACTTACCTCAGATTCCTCATCGAATTTCCCAATTGCCATAAGTGCTTGTTCATCTCCATCTTCATCTTCTGAGTCATCATCTGAGCTTTCACCCCAAGAAGCAACCATAACCTTTGTTGATCCTTTGTTCTTCTTAGGATGAACCTATTCCTTCTTCCTGTTCCTTTGTTCAACTCTTTCCTTCTTCCATTCAATTTCCCATTGAGGGAAGTTTTTAATATGGTGATCAGTCTTACCACACTTGTAACACCCCTCATTGGTTTGTTTTTCAGGAACCTTTGGTTTGATGTAGCTTCCACTTCTTGAAGGACCATTTCCTCTCATTAGGTACTTCTTGAACTCATTTATGATCATGGTCATTTCATCCTCCTCTAGATCAACTGATTCTGAATGCCATGCTTCTTTCCTTCTTGGGTGCATCCATCTTCATGGTTTTCCTTCTAAGTTCATAGGACGTGAGATTTCCAGTTAGCTCATCCAACTTAAGAGTGTCAATGTTATTTGATTCCTGAATAGCTGCGATTTTGCTTTCCCAAGAGATTGGAAGTACCCTTGTCAAAATCTTCTAAAATTTGTCTTCTTCAAGAATAACCCTTCCAAGAGACTTAAGTTCATTTGTTAGTGTGGTGAACCTTGTATACATTTCCTGGATGGTTTCCTCTTCCTTCAAGGTGAAATTCTCATATTGAGAATACAATAGTGTTCCTCTGGACCTCTTCACTTGAGGTGTTCCTTCATGACCCACTTGCAAAGTGTCCCAAATTTCCTTAGCAGTGGTACAACTTTGAATTCTACCGTACTCATCTGGACCAAGTCCACACACAAGCCATTTCTTGGCCTTTGCATTCTTTTCCCACTTCCTTAAGTCCTCATCAGTATAGTCAGCTCTTGCCTTTGGCACATCCACTCCTTCAGCATTCTTCTTTGTAGTTACTAGAGGACTATCAATGACTATGTCCCAGAGTTCATAGTCTTCTCCTATGATGTGATCTCTCATCCTGTTTTTCCACCAAGAGTAGTAGTGGCCATTAAAGAGTGGAGGCCTATCAGTAGATTTCCATTCCCAGTTCCCAGGTGGTGCACTCATGTTGATCTTTTCCTAAGGTGTTAGCCTCTTCAAGGATAACCTGCTCTAATACCAATTGATGTTCTAAATGTCAATACCACACAAAAGGGGGGTGATTTGAGTGGTACTCAATTTTTTGCTTATACTGCTTCTGGAAGGACCTGGTACTTCTAGCTGTACTTTCTACTACTGATTGTAGAATTAAAAGTACATAAAATAAAGAACACAGAGATTTTTACGTGGAAAACACCTGGCTCAAAAGGTGAAAAAATCACGACCTACTACTCAGTAGGATTTTCCCAAACTTCCACTAAAATCACTGAGCCAAAACTGCATTTACAAAACACTTTGTAAACCTAAGGATTAACTCTAATACCATTGTGGCAACCAACCTCTAACTGCTGCGACAACTTCAAGTTAACTCTAACTTGAATACTCAAAGTACCTAATACAATTGCTTCTATGAAAGCTGGAAAGGTACAAATTTAAAAAACCTACTACAATTGAACTAGAATAAAAGAAAGACACATAAAACTCTTTATGGAGTTGGTTCTTCAATCCGGTTCATGTAGCTTCAGGTTTGCACACTTGAATCACACACTAATTGCTTGCAAAAAGCCTTGCTATTTTGCTCCCAATTCACGTTTAACTCCTGTGTTTTTGTGCAACATTTTAATGTGAGAACATCCTGCAATTTATTGAGTTAGTAGATGAAAAAATAACTAGAGTTCTGATGCAACTCTTCCTTGGTGGAAGAGTTCTAGTTAATTTCAATTTCTAACTCCTTCCCTATCTTGAATAGTGTTCTCTTTGATTAAGGAGTCCTTTTCCTTATCAATTATGCAAACTTTTTGACCAGGAGATATTAAATACACCAAGTTAAGCTTATCTCCTTCACGTGAAACCCGCATGCTTGAATCTATCCATTTTTGTGCACCTGAGGGGTGGACCACTGGATGGACGTGGTTCATCATGAGTTCCTTTGTCAATCTTCAAAACTAACATTTACTTGGGCCAACAATAAGGTTTCACAATTCACGGACATGGTTAGTATAGTCTGAGGGATCAGTACGAAGACATTTGTTTTTATCCCCCAGATTTTACGGAGTTTAGGAAAACTTCACATCTATTCTTGCCTGTCATGCGATTCAATTTCTCAATTCTAATTGAACTTCCACTCTGTTCCTTCGTATATGATGAACACGTACCGCTTTATCAGCTGATCAATAGCTCGAGCCCCTGGTGGCAGCTCCTACGAGGGGCAGAGGACGAGGCCGAGGCCATGCTAGAGGCTAAGGCAAGGGCAGGGCTTAGCCTAGAGCTCGAGCAGCAGCACCAGCGATGGAGCCTCAGGTAGAGTTTGAGGATGAGGTTCCAGCCCAGACAGTTCCAATAGGACCATCTCATATCCTAGAAGGGTTCATCGCTACCCCGGTACTCCAGGATGCTCTGGTCCATTTAGTGGGCCTTATGGAGAGTGTCACCCAGGCATGCTTATTTCCTATTGCACCAGCTGTCTCTCAACCTGGGGGAGGAGCACAAACTCCCACTACCCGCATTTCGGAGCTGGTGGTTCCTCAGTTTCAGACTCTAGCAGCTCAGCCGGTTGGAGTAGTTCAGCCAAGTGTGGTAGCTCAGACTGGCGATAGAGCAACTATGTCTTCTGATGCTCTATGGAGGTTGGACAGGTTCACCAAGCTTTTTACTACTACCTATGGCAGCACATCTTCAGAGGATCCCTAAGACTATTTGGACATTTGCTATGAGGTTCTTTGGAACATGGGGATAGTGGAGACCAATTGTGTCGACTTCGCTGCTTTTGGCTTATCAGGTTCTGCCAAGAAATGGTGGAGGGGTTTTTGTTTGGCTAGACCAGCTAGGTCACCTGCTTTGACTTGGGATTAGTTTTCTTAGCTATTTCTAGAGAAGTTTCTTCCGGTCACTTAGAGGGAGAACAATCAGAGGCAGTTTGAGCGTCTCCTCTAGGGTTCTATGATCATCACTTAGTATGAGGCCTTAATTCATTGACTTGGCCCGTCATGCACTTCTTATACCTCCCACCAAGAGAGAGAGAGGGTGAGGAGGTTTATTGAGGGATTCACTCAGCCTATAAGATTGTAGATGGCTAAGGACACTGGGAGTGAGATTTCTTTCTAGAATGCGGCAAATGTGGCCCAACAAGTTGAGGTAGTTCTATCTCAGGGGAGTGGCCAGGGGTCTGATAAGAGGCCTCATCACTCAGGTAGGTTTGGTGGTGCCTCATCTTGAGGTAGGGATTTTTTTGGTATGGGCCATCCTTCTAGGCCATTTCACTCAGCACTTCAGGCATCTCATGGAACTTCAGGGGGGCATGGTTCTTATGTAACTCTACCGAGAAAGCCAACTCCTATTAGAGCACCTCCTCTTCAGATCTATTATCATGGTTAGTCTGCCTACCAGGGTCAGTCTTAGTTTCTTCAGCTACAACATTTAGGTGGATGTTTTGAGTGCGATGAGTATGATCATATCCAGAAGGCTTGTCCAATATTAGTGGGTGTTTAGTCATAGCAGTAGAGTTCTCGTGCCATGATTCCAGCACCACCCACCCAGCCAGCTAGAGGTAGGGGTCAGGGAGCCAGAGGTAAGGGTCAGCCCGCTAGAGGTAGAGGCTAGGCCACTAGAGGTGGAGGCCAGCCAGTAGGAGGCCTTCCTAGGGATATAGTTCAGGGTGGTGGGGCCCAGCCCCAATGTTATGCTTTCCCAGCCAGGCTAGAGGCTGAGGCATCCGATGTCGTTATCACATATACGATTTTAGTATATAGTAGAGACAATTCAGTGTTATTTGATCCAGGGTCGATGTACTCCCTATGTGTCTTCCTATTTTTGTTCATATTTGGTTGTGCCTCATGATTATTGAGTGCTCCTATTTATGTGTCTACACCGGTGGGTGATTCTATTATGGTAGATCGTGTCTATCATTTATGCATAGCTATTATTGGGGTTTTTGATACCCGTGTATATATCCTACCTCTTGATATCGTAGACTTCGATGTCATTTGGGGGATGGATTGGTTATCCCCTTATCATGCTATCTTGGACTGTCATGCCAACACCATGACCTTAGCATTGCTGGGGTTGCCTCGTTTAGAGCAGAGAGAGACTCTTGGTCATTCTACCTGTAGGGTTATCTCATATATGAAGGCTCGGCGTATGGTTGAAAAAGGGTGTTTGGCTAATTTGGTGTATGTTTGCAATTCTAATGATGAGGTTCTCTCTGTGGATTCTATACCCATTGTTCGTGAGTTTTTAGAGGTATTTCCTTCAGACCTACCAGGGATGCCACCCGATAGGGATATTGCCTTTTGTATTGATTTGGCACCGGACACTCAACCCATTTCTATCCCGCCATATCACATGGCCTTGACAGAGTTGAAAAAATTGAAAGAACAATTCAAGACCTGCTTGGTAAGGGTTTTATTAGACCTATTATCTCGCCTTGGAGTCCGCCGATATTGTTCGTCAAGAAGAAGGATAGATCAATGAGGATGTGTATAGATTATCGGCAGCTAAACAAGGTCACCATCAACAACAAGTACCCATTGATGAGGATTTATAATTTGTTTGATTAGCTTTATGGTGCCAAGTTATTTTCCAAGATTGATTTGAGATCTAACTACCATCAGTTAAGGATTAGGGCATCCGATGTCCCTAAGACAAATTTTCGCACTCGATACTAGTATTATGAGTTCTTGGTGATGTCATTTGGGTTGACGAATGCCCCAATAGCTTTTTGATCTATTCCCGCAAGTGAGAGGAGCATGAGCAACATCTTTGAGTCATTCTCCAAACTCTAAGGGACAGTCAGTTATATGCTAAGTTTTTGAAATATGAGTTCTGGTTGAGTTCAATTGCATTCTTGGGTCACATTGTATTAGCATAGGGTATTCAGGTGGATTCATAGAAGATAGAGGTAGTCAAGGACTATCCTACACCCGCATCAGCTATAGAGATCTGGAGTTTCTTGGGATTGGCAGGTTATTACCATCAGTTTATGGCCGGGTTTTCATCTATTGCAGCCCCAATGACCAGGTTGACCTAGAAGGGTGCCCAGTTCAGGTGGTCGGAGAGTGTAAGGCAAGCTTCCTGAATCTCAAGGCAGCTTTGACTACGACACCGATGTGGATTTTTCCCACGGGTTCAGGACCTTATAGAGTGTATTGTGATGCATCTCGTATTGGACTTGGTGTGATGTTGATGCAGAATGGTAAGGTTATTGCATATGTTTCGCGATAGCTGAAGATTCACGAGAAGAATTATCCAGTTCATGATTTGGAGCTAGCAGCCATTGTTTAGGTGCTAAAGATTTGGAGACATTATTTATATGGCATGCCATGTGAGGTGTTCACGGATCACAATAGTTTGTAGTATTTGTTCAAGCAAAAGGAGCTCAATTTGATGTAGAGAAAGTGGTTGGAACTATTGAAAGACTATGTTATTATCATCTAGGGAAATCCAATGTAGTGGCCGATACTTTGAGTAGGAAGTCAGCCAGCATGGGCAGCCTCGCGTATATTTCGGTCGGTGAGCGACTGATTGCTTTAGATGTTCAGGATTTAGCCAATCAATTCGTGAGGTTGGATGTTTCTAAGACTAGCCGTATTTCTTGCATAGTTGCTCGGTCTTCATTATTTGAGCATATAAGAGATCGGCAGTATGATGACCCTCATTTTCTTGTCCTCAAAGACACTGTGCGGCATGGTGGTGCCAAGCAGGTCACAGTTGGAGATGATGGAGTTTTGAAGATGTAGGGTCTTATTTGTGTGCCTAATGTGGATAAACTTAGTGAGTTGATTCTAGAGGAGGCCTATAGTTCCCGATATTCCATTCATCCGGGTGCCTCTAAGATGTATCAGGACTTGTGGCAGCATTATTGATGGAGGAGGATGAAGAAGGATATTGTTCCGTATGTAGCTCGGTGTTTGAACTGTCAGTAGGTAAAGTGCAAGCATTAAAGACCTGGTGGTTTGCTTAAGCAGATTGAGATTCTTGAGTGGAAATGGGAGCGTATCACTATGGACTTTGTTGTCGGACTCTCATGGACTCAGAGGAAGTTCGATGTGGTTTGGGTTATTATTGATAGGCTAACCAAGTCACAACATTTCAATCTTGTAGAAATCTCCTATTCTTTAGAGAGGTTAGCTGAGATAAAATTCAGAAAGTTGTTCGTCTACATGGTGTGCCCGTGTCTATCATCTCTGACCAAGGTACGCAACTTACCTTGCATATTTGGAGAGAAGTTCAGTATGAGTTAGGTACACAGGTCGAGTTGAGCATAGCATTTCATCCTCAAACGGATAGGCAGTCCGAGCATACTATTCAAATTTTGGAGGATATGGTTCAAGCATGTGTTATGACTTTGGAGGTTCTTGGGATCAGTTTTTGCCATTATAGAAGTTTGCCTACAACAACAGTTATTAGTTGAGAATTTAGATGGCTCCCTACGAGGCATTATATGGTAGACGGTGTCAGCTGCCGGTTGGGTAGTTCGAGTCGGGAGAGGCTCAGTTGTTGGGTACAGATTTGGTCCAGGAAGCCTTGGATAAGGTTAAGATCATTTAGGATAGGCTTCGTGCGGCTCAATTCAGTCAAAAGAGTTATGCCGACCGTAAGGTTCGTGGTGTGCCATTCATGATCAGAGAGTGAGTGTTGCATAGGCATGATGAGATTTGGGAAGAAGGGCAAGCTAAGCCCTAGGTTCATCTGTCCTTTTGATATTCTTGATTGAGTGGGAAAGGTAGCTTATAGACCTACGTTGCCATCGGGTTTATCAGTTGTGCATCCAGCGTTTCATGTGTACATGCTTCGGAAGTTTCACGGCGATCCATATCACGTGTTAGACTTCAACACTATCTAGTTGGACAAGGACATGACCTATGAGGAGGATTTGGTGGCCATTCTAGACCAAAAGGTTTGTAAGTTGAGATCGAATAATTTTCCCTCGACTCGTGTGCAGTGGAGAGGTCAGCTTGTTGAGGCAGCGACCTGGGAGAACGAGGCCGATATGCGGAACCATTATCCCCATCTTTTCACCCAGTCAAGTACTTCTCTATGTCTGTTCGAGGATGAACTGTTGTTTTAGAGGTGGATAATGTGGTCATCACTTGTTTTAGAAGTCAAATCTGTGTTCCAAGGCCTTAAAACCCTCTTTTTATTTCACCTCGATTTGCGTGCGTTGGGATGCATTTTTGGAAAATGTTTATGTGAAATATAAGAAAAATAATGAATTTGGCCCTTAAAATTGATTAAAGTTGACTTTGGTCAACATTCTTGGTAAACGAACCCGGGCTCGTAATCTGACGGTCCCGTAGGATCCGCAGTAAAATATGAGACTTGGTCGTATGCTTAGAATCGATTTTTGAGGTCCCTAGCCCAAGAAATTTTTTTTAAAGAAAATTATTTGCTAGAAAATATAAAGGCCTTTAGAAGTGAAATTATGCATTTTTTGATAGTATTGGGCCCATATCTTGGTTCCGGAGCCAGGTACAAGTTTATAATAATAATTAAGTTTAATCTGTGGAATTTGATAATGGATCAGAATTGGGTTGGCATAAATCGGACGTAAAGTTGAGAAAATGGAAATTTTGATGTTCTTAAGGAATTTGATGAATTTGAGGTTAAATTCGTAGCTGTTGATGTTATTTTGATGATTTGATCGCACGAGCAAGTCCGTATAATATTTTTAGACTTGCATGCATGTTTGGTTTGGAGCCCCAAGGGCTAGTGTGAGTTTTGGATAGGCCACAGAGTGTATATGGACTTGGGAAAATTGCTAGTATGTTGCAGTTGTGTAACAGGCCCTTGATCTCGCAATTGTGAGATCAGGCCTCGCAAAAGCGAGGTGATCAGGTTTGGAAAATGTGACCGCAGTGTCGCAAATGCAAACCAAGCCTGGGCAGGCCCTCTTCACAAATGCGAACCCTAGTGGGAATTGCGAAGCCTGCCCATCGCAGATGTGACTTTTCCTTACGAAGATGAAAGGATTCCGAAAGGGTTCACAAATGTGGAACCCTGGTCGCAATTGCGACATCCGAGCCATGCTAAATGAGATTTTTGACGGTATTTCATCCATTTTCCAAACTCTTTCAAACCCTAAACTCTCTTTGGAAATTTTCCAAGGAAAGATTCTTTTCCAAATTATTAGTAAGTAATTTTTAACTTATTTCCTTCAATCTATAACATCTGTTTGCATGTTATCATTTCAAAATGAAGGGTTTTTCATGGGAAATTGGGTGCTTTTGGGTAGAACTTATGATTTTCAAATTTTGGGGATTTGGACCTCGATTTGAGGTCTGATTTCATAACAAATTATGTATTTGAGTTCGTGGGTGAATGGGCCCCCCAATTTTGGTGCGAACCTCGGGTTTTGACCAAGCGGGCCTGGGGTCGAGTTTTGACTTTTTGGGGAAAACATTTGAGAATTCATATTCATGCATTAGAATTGGTTTATTTAGCATTTATTGATGTTATTGAATTAATAAAGGGCTCTCCTGGGGGTGATAAAGGGGACTGGTGGTGGAATGGAGCGGTTCAAGGTAAAGTGGAAGCTAAGAAAGCTGCCAATTTGAAGCTAGTAGAGAGTACAAACGAGGAGGAAAAAAGGATTTATCGTGAGTGTTACAAAAAGGCAAAGAAAGAGGCAAAGTTAGCAGTTACGACGGCTAAGAATGCGACATTTACTCATTTGTACGAGGAGCTCAAGGGAAAAGGCGGGGACAAGAGGTTGTACCAGTTGGCAAAGGTGAGGGAGAGGAAAGCCCGCGACTTAGATCAAGTCAAGTGCATCAAGGACGAGGATGGCAAAGTGTTGATGGACGAGGCACTCATTAGGAGAAGATGGCAGACATACTTCCATAAACTATTGAATGAGGAGGGTGATTGACGCATTGTGCTGGATGAGTTGGAGAATTCCGAGCGGGATTTTGGGTACTGTAGGCGGATTACGGTAGAGGAGGTGTAAGCGGTGCTGCGTAAAATGTGCAGGGGTAGAACGACGGGGCCAGATGAAATCCTGGTGGAATTCTGGAAGAGCGCGGGGAGGGCAGGTTTGGAGTGGCTCACTGGGCTATTTAATGTTATTTTTAATACAAAGAAGATGCCCGGATAATGGAGGTGGAGTACGATGGTTCCGCTTTACAAGAACAAGGGTGATATCCAAAATTGCAACAATTATAAAGGTATCAAGTTATTGAGTCACACTATGAAGGTTTGGGAGAGGGTGGTGGAGGCTAGGGTGAGAAAGTGTGTGTCTATTTCCGAGAATCAGTTTGGATTCATATCGGGGCGATCGACTACGGAAGCGATTCACTGATAATGAGATTAGTGGAGCAGTACATGGAGAGGAAGAAAGATCTGCATATGGTGTTTATTGACCTTGAGAAGGCATACGATAAAGTTCCGCGGGAGGTCCTGTGGAGGTGTTTAGAGGTCAGGGGCATTCCGGTATCGTACATTAGGGTGATTAAAGATATGTATGATGATGCTAAGACTCGGGTGAGGACTGTGGGTGGTGACTCAGAGCATTTCCCTGTGGTGATGGGGTTGCACCAGGGATCGGCTCTTAGCCCATTTTTGCTTGCCTTGTCTATGGATTTACTGTCGCATCACATCCGAGGGGAGGTGCCATGGTGCATGCTATTTAATACAAGGTTGGAAGTTTGGAGACAGACCTTGGAGTCTAAAGGTTTCAAACTGAGTAGAACCAAGATAGAATTATTGGAGTGCAGATTCAGTGATGGGGCCCATAATGCAAACATCGAGGTTAAGCTTGATGCTCAAGTTATCCCCAAGAGAGTGAGTTTTAAGTATATCGGGTCTATTATCCAGGGTAATGGGAAGATTGACGAAGATGTCACACATCGTATTGAAGCGGGATGTTTGAAGTGGAGGCTCGCTTCCGGTGTTTTGTGTGATAGGAATGTGCCGTTAAGACTTAAGTGTAAGTTTTATCGAGTGGTGGTTTGACCGGCTATGCTGTATGGGGTTGAGTGTTGGCCAGTCAAGAACTCCCACGTGCAGAAGATGAGAGTAGAAGAGATAAAGATGTTGGGATTGATGTGTGGGTGTACCAGGAGAGATAGGATTAAGAATAAAGCTATCCGGGACAGTGGGAGTAGCCTTCGTGGCGGACAAGATGCGGAAGCCAAGGCTGAGATGGTTCAGACATGTTAAGAGAAGAAGCATTGATGCTCCTGTCAGGAGGTATGAGAGATTGTCCATGGAGAGTTTGAGAAGAGGTCAAGGTAGGCCTAAAAAGTACTAGGGAGAGGTGATTAGGCAGGACATGGCGCTGCTTCAGCTCACTGAGTACATGACCCTTGATAGGAGGGTGTGGAGGTCGAGGATTAAGGTAGAAGGTTAGTAGATAGTTTGTAGTCGTTTGCCAATAGTCTTAGTAGCATGCATGTCTCTTCATTTGCTTTGATTTTTTATTATGTTATGTTGTTTTGCTCGCCTCAGGTATTGTATTCTCCGTTGCTATTATTTGGCATTACTTATCCTTTATCCCTCCCGTTTCTTTCCTCTTGCATCTTTCTTCCTTACTCTCTTTCCTCTTCTTATTCGTGCCCTTTCTGAGCCAAGGGTCTATTGGAAACAACCTCTCTACTTGTATTAGGTAGGGATAAGGTCTGCGTACAGACTATCCTCCCCAGACCCTTCCTGTTGGGATCAAACTGGGTATGTTGTTGTTGTTGTTGTTCTAGATACGAGTGAATTGGTAGTGGAATCGAGTGGTAAAGAGATGGTTGAGTGTTGAATTACCCGTTGGCTTGAGGTAAGTATTTGGTCTAACCTTTACTTGAGGGAATAGGAATCCCTGACTTATTTTCTATGTGAGATATCATGTGTGTGGCGTAGGTGTGGTGACGAGTACCTTTGAGCTACCAAAACTACCATGTTTAGCTGTTTCCCTTCCACGTTTTCTGTTATATCATTCCTTGTCTTAATTGCTACCTGCTTAACTGTCCTATGCTTAAATTGCTATTTTCCATAAATGTCTCCATGCCTAATTTCTTTATATTAACTGTTGTCCTCGTATCTGGAGTGTCTAATTGTTTCATAGTTCCGTTTAATTATAATGTTAGCTTGTGTTGAGTTGTTGGTGCTTTTTTGGGACACATTGGTTGGTCTTGCTGTTTTGCCTTTATAGGTGAAGTTCGTAATCGTAGTGATAAGGGAGGAATAAGGGAGGAAAGTGATTGTTTGGTGGGATCGGGTTGCACGCCGCAATAAAAAGTAATAAGGGAGGACATGTGGGATCGAGTTGCGCGCCGCAACAAGCAAGAATAAGGGAGAATGTTGATACTGTTTTTGTTGAATATTGATATTGTTAGTGTTGGATTCTTGATAGTGATGTTGTTTATATGGTAGGATCGGGATGCACGCCGCATCAGTTATATATTTGGGCATGTGTTTCTGTTGAAAGTCTATTACTGAGATATTGAAAAGCTCCTAAGGATTAGTTATAACTGAAAAGTAGTAGTGGTACAGTTGGATTCCAGATTTATTTGTTTGTCAGTTATTATTTTATATGTTCTGTATTTCCTTTCCATTTAGTATAAAATGTTGCAGGTTATATATGTTATATGCCCCGCCGTAGCCTCGTCACTACTTCATACGTTAGGCTCGGCACTTACTAGTACATGTGGTTGGTTGTACTGATACTGCACTCTGCACTTCATGTGCAGATTTCGGAACTAGTGGCTGATCAGAGTTCGAGGGTGCTACCTTCAGTTCAGGAGACCCAATGTAGTCCTACAAGCGTCCGCAGGACCTGGCGTCCCCTTCTATCTTTACTGTATTCTATTTTTTTTACTTTTCCTTTGAAACATATGTATATTTTTCTTTGAGACCATTATTTGTAGAAATCGTAGACTGTTCGTGAATTGTGACTCTAATTCTGGGCAGATGTTGTTTCGGATTTATTTAATATTCAAGTTAAGCTTTTTAATTGTTTCTTCTGCATTTATTTCTATTAATTCATCTTGCTAAGTCATTTATATCTGAAATTTAAAGGAAAAAGGTGTAATATACTGTGACGTTGGCTTGCCTAGCGAGTTCAATGTTAGGCGCCATCACGGCCCCGAAGGTATGAAATTCGGGTTGTGACAAATCATCAAAATTTTCAAAATCTTGGGTCTCACTAGTCTTCAATTTGGCACTTAGTTTCTTTGAAAGAGCACCTGTAGCCACATTTTTGCGAGCGAGCATCTTCACTCGCCTTCTCCTAGGTTGGGGGTTGAGCTAGGTTGAGCAGTAGTGGAGGATTCGGAGGGGGTAGGTTGTGGAGGAGTGCCTGGGTTATCTTGGGGTTTAGTCATTTTATCTGGATTCAGTGAGAAAGGGGATGGGTGTGTAGAATTTTTGGAAGCGAAAAGAAGAGATGGGAGAAAATTTTCGACGATTATTGAAATTTTGGAGGAGTGGCAGTGGTGATGATGATGAATTTAAAAGAGAAGATGTAATTAATACACAACGAAATCTCACCATGAAATTTCAATTTGAATAGACGGTAAGGCTTCCCTAGAATCTAGGCGTTTTAACATGGTGAGGATTCTAGTTTAAGATGGAACTGGTTCAAACTCAATAGGATAGGTTTTTTTGAAGTTTTTGAACATAGGTAGGACTCTGCTCATGAATTAAATATTAATATTTCTAATTGTGCAACGTTTAGAAACCATACCTCATTATTCAAATGAACTAGGTTCTTCACTAAGAATCCTCTTGATCATGCCTCAATTTACCAAAATAGAGAAAATTTTGTTAGAAATCAGTGAGTCATATCAAAACATGTCACAAGAGTATATTATTTAAAGTATGAGACTGATCAAAGATTAATCTAGATATTTACCCAAGTTCCAGATATTTACCCCTATACAACTTCTGATCAACAGATGAACCAGGTTCATCTATGTCCAATTTTTTGGTGTTGCAATAAGAGTGTCTATTCCCTTTAATTCTTCCATTTTAAACTTCTTAATCAACTCTTTTTCATATTTCTGCTGATGGATCATGGTTCCATTTGAGTTTTGCTTAATTTTTAAGCGTAAGAAGAAATTAAGCTCACCCATCATACTCATTTCAAATTCACTCCCCATAAGTTTAGCAAATTTCTTTAGTTTTTAGTGGTTGCCCCAAAAATTATGTCAACAATATGAAGATCCTTACCTTTTTCCCTCAAGAATAGAGTGCTATCAATTTTACCTCTCTTGTAGCCATGTTCAAGCAGTAATTTGGATAGTAATTCATAGCTTGCTCTAGGAGCCTGCTTGAGTCCGTAGACTGCCTTTTCTAGTTTGTATACATGAATCCGGACACTCCTTGCTTTCAAACCCTGGAGGTTGTTTAACAAATGCTTCTTCCTTTAAGTATCCATTTAGAAAGGCACTTTTGACGTCCATCTGGTGAAGTTTGAGTTCCATGTAAACAAAGGCTATGAGGAGTCTTATTGCTTCCAACCTTGCAACATGAGCAAAGGTCTCATCATAGTTTATGCCCTCCTCCTAGCTATAATATTGAACCACCAACCTTGCCTTGTTCCTTGCCTTGTTCCATCTTCATCAAGTTTGTTTCTGAAGACCCATTTAGTGCCAATTACTGATTTGTCCTCGGGTCTTGGAACCAGATGCCAAACTGGACTCCTTTCAAACTGATTGAGTTCATCGTGTATTGAATTTACCCAATCTGCATCCTGTAAAGCCTCAACAATATTTTTTGGTTAAATAAGAGATAAGAAAGCATCAACATCACACAGATTCTTTAATTGAGATCTAGGTTTAATTCCAGAGGTTGGATCAGTAATTATGTTCTCAATAGAGTGAGAACTTTGATACTAGTAAGGTTTCACAACCAATTGATTTCTTTTTTATGTTTCACC
Source organism: Nicotiana glauca (assembly GCA_026770625.1). Classification (NCBI taxonomy): domain Eukaryota; kingdom Viridiplantae; phylum Streptophyta; class Magnoliopsida; order Solanales; family Solanaceae; genus Nicotiana; species Nicotiana glauca. The sequence continues at coordinate 30,922 of MU732152.1, forward strand.
CATGTTTTGTTGCTGAGGAACATGCTCAAGGACATGTTCCATTTCAGAATTAGATTCAGTTCTTCTTTGTTCAATTCCCACTGTCAGGTTGCCCCGGATGGAAGAACTGTTCCATTACATGTTCCTTCTTCTGGTGTAGCTTCAGGTTGGGCTATGACTTCATTTAAACCTTTTACCAGCCCAATATCTTTATCTTCATGTGCTTGTTTCTCAAAAAGAATGTTAGTTTCATAAAAAGCTATATTTATACTTTCTTCTACACACATAGTTCTTTTGTTGTACACTTTATAAGCTTTGCTATATGAAGAATATCCCAAGAATACTCCCTCATCACTTCTGGGATCAAACTTACCTAGGGAGTCCTTTCCATTGTTGTACACAAAGAACTTGCATCCAAATGCCCTAAGATGGGATATATTTGGTTTTCTCCCTTTAAGTAACTCATAGGGAGTCTTCTCTACAAAAGTCTAGTCATATACCTATTAATGATGTAATATGCAGTATTTACAGCTTCTGCCCAGAAGCTATGGGGAAGTTTACTAGAAAGAAGCATAGTCCTAGCCATATCTTCAAGTGTCATATTCTTTCTTTCAACTACTTTATTTTGTTGTGGAGTCCTAGGGGTAGAAAAACTATGATGTATGCCATGCACATCACAAAATTCAGCAAACTTAGCATTTTTAAATTCAGGTCCATGATTAGACCTAATTGATGCAAGTTGATTACCTAGTTGCTTCTAAGTTTTTCTAACAAAAGAAGTAAACATGTCAATTGCTTCATCTTTAGATGTTAAAAATAATGTCCAAGTAAACCTAGAGTAATCATCAACAAGCACCATCATATATTTTTTACCAGCTCTGCTTAATGTTCTCATTGGACCACAGAGATCCATATGAACTAGTTCCATCGCCTTGTTCATGCTTACCATTTTCATGCTTACCATTTTCATGCTTTTAAAAGAGTATCTTACTTGCTTCCTCCTAGCACAAGCCTCACAAACTTTGTCTTCCTTAAACTTGACGTTAGGCAGCCCTATCTCTAGGTACTTGGAGACTAATTTGTTGAGTTGATTTAGACTTGCATGTACAAGTATTTTATGCTAAAAGAGGGGATCATTGTCCAACATACTTAAGCAAGTGAGTTTATTTTCTTAAAGAGTGGACAAATCTACAAGGTATATATTATTTACTCTTTTTCCCTACAAAACAATCTTCTCAGTGGTAAGATTTATCACAAAATATTTGGTAGAGGTGAATGCTACCAAGTTACCTCTGTCACACAGTTGTGATACACTGATTAGACTATATTTGAAGCCATCCATTAAGCAGACATTCTCAATAGAATGTGAGCCTGTCTTACCTACCTTTCCAACCCCAATGATCTCACCTTTCTTACCCTTTCCAAAGGAGATATTACCTTCTTTTGGTCCTCAAGTTAAAGGAACTTGTTCTTGCTTCTAGCCATATGCTTTGAGCAACATCTATCCATGTACCATATTTGGCTACTGCCCTTCACTTGACCCTGCAAAAGAAAATTAGAGGTTAGTCTTAGGAACCTAAACTAGTTTGGGTCCCTTTCTATAGGCAAAAGGGTGAATTAAACTCTTCTTAGCCCATCCTTATAGCCTACCTTTCCCTTGAAAAAAAGTTTTATTCTTTTGACTGGCCATTTCTTTTACATTACACTCTCTTTTTGTAGTGACCAATCTTACCACAATGTGTATAGATTTTGTTCTCAGGAAGCGTGATGTACTTGCATTTGGGATCCCACTTAGTTGCAGGGGTTCCATAGCCAAGTCCTCTCTTATTACTACTATAGTATTCTTGTAGCCATGATAGTGCATTAGAGAACTTATTCCATTTCAAGTTCTTTCTAGTTCATGCTTAACCTTAGATCGTCTTTTAGGACTCTTATATGCTCATCCCTTTTGTACAGCTTATCCTTCAATCTTTCTAGATTTTCTTGTGAGGTGAGGTGTATTTGATCAACTTTCTTTTTACCTTTTCCTAATTTCAATTTTAGATTTTTAGATCTAAGCTGTAACACAGTGGTGTCAAGTTCAAGAACCTGGTTCTTCAACTCAGTATTTTTACTATCACTCTCACTAGCCTTGAGTTCTAGATTTTTGCACTTAGCTTTCGAGATTACAGATTCCTTAGACAGATGTTACTTTTCATTGTTTATGACCTCAGACTCATCAATGAAATCTAGTAGTAACTCAGATAGCCTTTCTTTAGACAAAAAATTAATCTTGTCTTTGAGATGAATCACACTTACCTCTAGTTTATCATCTCATTTTACAATGGCCATAAGTGCTTGTTCATCTCCATCTTCATCTTTTGAATCCTCATATGAGGTTTCTCCCCGGGCAGCAACCATAGCCTTCGTTGATCATTTGTTCTTCTTGGGATGAACCTATTCATTCTTCCTGTTTCTTCGTTCAACCCTTTCCTTCTTCCATTCAATTTCCCATTGAGGACAGTTTTTGATCATGTGGTCAGTCTTACCATATTTGTAACAGCTCTCGTTGGTCTGTTTTTTAGGGACCTTGGTTTTTTGTAAGTTTCACCTCTTGAAGAACCCTTTCCTCTCATTAGATACTTCTTGAAGTCCCTCGTGATCATAGCCATTTCATTTTCCTCTAGATCTGTACCTTCAACAATTCTGAGAGCCATGCTTGTTTCTTTCTAAGAAGCATCCATCTTCATGGTTTGCCTTCTCAGTTCATAGACAGTGAGATTTCCAATTAACTCGTCTAACTTGAGAGTGGCAATGTTCTTTGATTCTTGAATAGCAGGGATTATACTTTCCCAAGTAACTAGCAAAACCCTTGTCAGAATTTTCTCAACCTTGTCTTCTTCAAGGATAATTCTTCTAAGAGAATTAAGTTCATTTGTTAGTGTTGTGAACCTTATACACATCTCTTGGATGGTTTGTCCTTCTTACATGGTGAAATTCTCATATTGATAATACATTAGTGTTCCTCTTGATCTCTTCACTTGAGGAGTTCTTTCAGAGCCACTTGTAAAGTGTCTCAAATTTTCGTAGCAGTAGCACAACTTTGAATTCTACTGTACTCTCTGGACCAAGTTCACACATAATTTTTTTGGCCTTAGCATTCTTTTCTCATTTCCTCAAGTCCTCAATTTTACAGTCAGCTCTTGTTTTTGGCACATATACTCCTTTAACATACTTATTCATGGTAGCCACGGGATCATCAGTGACAATGTCCCATAGCCATAGTTTTCTCCGATGATGTGATCTCTCAGCCTATTTTTCCACTACGAGTAGTACTGGCCATTAAAGAGTGGAGGACTAGCAGTGGATTCTCCTTCCCAGTTTCCGATGGTGCACTCATCTTGATGTTAGCATCTTTATGGATAACCTGCTCTGATATCAATTTATGTTTTATACTTTAATACCACATGGAGGGGAGGGAGAGGATTTGTATGATGCCCAATTTTTTGCTTAACTTGATTAAAAAAGGATATAGTTCTTTTATATGTTCCAACTACTACTATTGTGGAATAATAAGTAAGAAATTAATAAACACAAAGATTTTACGTGTAAAACATCTGGCTCAAAAGGTGAAAAAACCACGACCTTCTTTCTAGTAGGATTTTTCCAAACTCCCTACTAAAATCACTGAGCCACAAACTGCATTTACAAAAACTCTTTTGTAAACCTAGGATTAACACTAATCTCATTGTAGCACACAACCTTAATTATTGCGAGAACTTCAAGTTAACTCTAACTTGAAAACTCTGAGTAGCTAATACAATTGCTTCTAGATAAAGCTGAAATGTACAATAGGAAAACACCTACTACAATTGAACTAGAATAAAGGACAAACGCTTGGAACTGGGTCTTCTATCTTGTTCAAGTAGCTTTAGGGTTGCACACTTGAATAACACACAGATTTCTTGTAAAATTGCCTTTCTATTTTGCTCTTAATTCACGTTTAACTTCTGCTTATGTGCGTTAACTGTAAAATAGAACAACATTGATATTTATAGAGTCAGTAAATAGAGATTGACTAGAATTCTGATGCTACTCTTCATTGGTGAAAGGGTTCTAGTTGATCTCAATCTCTAACTCTATCCTTTTCTTAAATAGTGTTCTCTTTGAGTAAGGAGTCTTTCTACTTATCCAATATACAACCTTTTCGATTAAGATCGGGAGATATCACTTCTGGTAAGTTAGGTTTATCTCCTTTACGTCCATCTCACATGCTTAAGTTGACCATATCTGTTCTTCACTAGGATGGACCTGGTCCGTGTCTGAGTTCCTTTGTCAATCTTCAAGATTCTCCCTCACTTGGGCTAACAAAATTTTTGGGGGATGGTTTAGGAATTCTAAACTTATACATTGTACTTGATTCCTTTAGCAGTAACTAATATTTTTAAGTGAATTTTGGCTAGATACGGGTGGTTTGGAGGCAGATTTTAGGGGAAAGGCACCGGTAGAGCTTTGAATTGATTGTGGAGTGGGGTAAGTATTGTGTCTAACCTTTACTTGTGGATATCAAGAACCCTCAAAATATTTGCTATGTTATTCTCATGTGAGAGGCATATATGTAAGGTGACGAGTGCTTATACGCCGCCGAATTATCTGTTTTCCTTGATTTTTTGCTTTTCCTTAATTATTTCCTTCTCTACCTTAACTGTTATATGCTCTAATTACTTTCCATGCTTAACTGCTACCTGTTAATCATTATATTATCCTGTTAATGATGTTAGATCTTTTCATAGTTTCAAGATTCCCTGCTAATTGCTTAAATTAACTTACTTGCACCTTCTAATTGTCAATTACTGGGTTGGTATCGCGGTGTAATATTACTTGTATAGATTCTTATATTTTACAAGGTTTTATTTTTGGTTCGGTTTGGTATTTATTGATCGTAAAGGTTTTTGTGGTTTGAACTGTTGTTTTGACTGTGCACATTGTGTTTTTGGTATTGATATGATAGGATCGGGTTGCATGCCATAGCAGGTGTAATAGGGGTGGATTCATATAGTGTAATAATGGTGAATTCGTACTGTATGGTGGGATTGGATTGTATGCTACAATATGTGGAATAAGGGTGGATTATTACGGTGAAATAATGGTAAATTATGATACTGATATTGTTATATGGTGGGATCGAGTTGCACGCCGCAATGTATCTATATATTATTTGTTGTTGTTGATGTTATTATGCTAAAATAAGGGAGTATTGTGTGTTGTCTGGTGGGATCGAGTTGTGCACCGTACTATGTGTTTCTATTTCCTCGAGATGTGTTGGTTTTCGGTATTGTTATGTCAAACTCTAAGGATTGGTAATTTTGAATGTAACCATTTTATTCTTTGAGGTTGTAGCTGCTATTTTCAGTTGACTACCTTATCTTGTTCTGTATTTCCTTTTTATACCTTTATTATATAATGTATATAGGTTATAGTGTAGGTGAACCGCCTTAGCCTCATCACTACTACGTCGAGGTTACACTCGGCACTTTCAGAGTGCGTGGGGTCGGTTGTACTTATACTACACTCTGCACTTCTTGTGTAAATTTGGGAGTCAGTCTCAGTGGCGACTATTAGCATGCTTGTATTGATTAGCTCAGCGGAGACTTGAGGTATAGCTGCTCAGTGCCCGCAGCTCCATTTTTATTTAGTTGTATATTTTCATTGAGATAGCTCTGTACTTATTTCAGACCCTTGTATGCATTATTCTAGTAGCTCGTGCACTTGTGACATCGAGTTCAGGAATTTGTAGCAGATGTTTGGCAGTTTTAGCTTCTGTATTTATACTTTATATTATTTCAGCTCTTTTCTCAGTATTAAACTCAAACTATTAAAAATTAATAAACTGTTCTAACATTGACTTGCCTAGAAAGTGAAATGTTAGGCACCATCACAATCCCAATTGTGAAAATTCCGGATCGTGCCAAGTTGGTATTAGAGCACTAGGTTACATAGGTCTCACGATTCATGAACAAACTTAGTAGAGTATGTAGGATCGGTACAGAGACGTTTGTACTTATTTTCTAGTGGGTATGGAGTTAAGAACAATTTCACTTCTATTCTTCTCTGTCGTGCAATTTTATTCTATCACTTTTGATTGAACCCTTCTATTCTTTTTCTATCACAGATGGCGAGAAATCACACCACATCTTTAGCTGGGCAGCAGCCAGAGCCACTAGCAACAGCTCCTACAAGAGGAAGAGGTCGAGGCCGAGGTCATGCTAGAGGCCAAGGCAGGGGCAGAGCTCAGCCCATAGCTCAAATAGCAGCACCAGTGGTGGAGCTTCAGGTGGAGTTTTATGATGAGGTTCCAGTCCAAACTGTGTCTGTCGGACCAGCTTAGGTCCTGGAGGGGTTCATCGCCACCCTAGTGCTTCAAGATGCTTTGGTCCGTTTGGCGGGCTTTATGGAGAGTGTTGCACAGGCCAGTACATCTCCTATGGCACCAGCCATCTTTCAGGCCGAGGGAGGAGCACATACTCCCACTACTCACACTTCAGAGCAGATAGCTCCCCAGTATCAGACTCTAGCAGCCCTGCCAGTTGTGGTAGTTCAACCAGTTATTGCGGCACAGGTCGATGATGGTCATTCCATGTCTTCTCAGGGCTTATTGAAATTGGAAAAGTATACAAAGCTCTGCAAAGATCACTTCAGTGGAGCATATTTTAAGGACCCACAAGATTATCTTGACCGCTACCATGAGGTGTTGAGGAACATGGGTATAGTTGAGATGAAGGGTTCTGCCAAGAGATAGTGTAAGGATTATGTATATAACAGACTAGCTAAGTCACTTGCTCTTACTTGGGACCAGTTTTCTCAGCCATTTCTTAAGAAATTCCTTTCTATCACACACACAGAGAGAGAGAGTTATTGCAGGCAGCTTGAACGCCTCCAGCAGGGTAGCATGTCAGACACCCGGTACGAGATCCAATTTTTGGATTTAGTCCGTCATGCTATTCTTCTACTTCCTACCAAGAGAGAGAAGGTGAGGAGGTTTATTGAGGGACTCTCTCATCTTATCAAGTTATAGATGGCCAAGGAGACCGGGAGTGAGATTTCTTTTCAGACGGTTGCTAATGTCGCCAGGCGGATCCAGGATGTTCTTTCACATGAGAGAGGACAAGGGTCTAATAAGAGGCCTCATTATTTCGGTTGTTTTAGTGGTTCTTCATCCGGAGGCAATGATACTTTTGGTAGGGACCATCCTCCCAAGCCTATTAGCCAGTGCTTCAAGCATCCCACAGTGATTCAGGGAGTCGTAGTCCTTATGTGCCTCATTCTGGGCAGCTAGCCTATAGTACACCGCCATCTCCTATCAGTGTACCTCCTATTCAAAGTTACTACTATCGTCATCTAGCCTATTTGGGCCAGTCTCAGATTCAGCAACCACACCACCAGGATGGATGTTTTGAGTGTGGTTGTTTGTGGCATATCAGGAGGACTTGTTTAAGATTATTGGGCGACACGCCACAACAGAGTTCCCATGCCATGATCCTGGCACCAGTTGCACCACCGCCCGCTTAGCCAGTTAGAGGTATGGGCCAGACAGCCAGAGGTAGAGTTTAGGCCGCTAGAGGTGGAGGTCATGTCGTTAGAGGTGATGTCAGGCCGCTAGAGATGGAGGTTATTCAACATAAGGTCGTCCTACAAGATGTAGTACAAAATGGTGAGGCCCAAACCCGATGTTATGCTTTCCCAGCTAGGCATAAGGCTGAGTCATCTCATGTTGTTATCACATGTACTGTTTCAGTTTGCCATATAGATGCTTCAGTTCTATTTGATCCAGACTCTACTTATTCCTATGTGTCATCCTATTTTGCTTCATATAAAGTTGTGCCTCGTGATTCTTTGAGTGCTCCTGTGTATGTGTACACAGCTATCGGAGATTTTGTTATTGTAGATCGTGTCTATCATTTGTGTGTGGTTATCATTGGGGGTTTGAGACTAGCGTAGATCTTCTACTTCTCGATATGGTTGACTTTGATGTCATTTTGAGTATGGATTGGCTGTCACTTTATCATGCTATATTAGATTGTCACACCAAGATGGAGACCTTAGCTTTGGCAGGGTTGCCTCGATTAGAGTGGAGAGGGACTCTTGGCCATTTTACCATCAAGGTTATCTCTTATGTAAAGGCTCGACATATGGTCGAGAAGGGGTGTCTAGCATATTTGGCTTCTGTCCATGATTGTACTGTGGAGGTTTCTTCCATGGATTTAGTAATAGTTATTCGTAAGTTTCTAGAGGTGTTTCCTATAGATCTACCACGGATGCCACCCGATAGAGATATTGACTTTTGTACTGATTTGGCTCCGGGCACTCAGCCCATTTCTATTCTGCGATAACGCATGGCCTTGCTAGAGTTGAAAGGATTAAAGGAGAAGTTGAAAGATTTTCTTGATAAGGGCTTCATTAGACCTAGTGTCTCCCCCTGGGGTTCACCTATGTTGTTTGTGAAGAAGAAGGATGGATCGATGAGGATTTGCATAGATTATCGGAAGTTGAACAAAGCCACCATCAACAAAAAATATCCATTGCTTGGGATTGATGACTTATTTGATTAGATTCAGGGTGCCAAGGTATTTTCAAAGATTGATATTAGGTATTTTTACTTTTAGTTGAGGATTAGGGCATCCGATGTTCCTAAGACAAATTTTCGAACTCGGTATGGGCATGGTGAGTTTCTAATGATGTCATTTAGGCTAACAAATGCCCCAGTAGCATTCATACATTTGATGAACCGAGTGTTCAAGCATTATCTAGATTCCTTTGTGATTGTGTTTATTGATGATATCTTGATCTACTCCCATAGTCAAGAGAAGTATGAGTAGCATCTTTGGATCGTACTTCAAACCCTGAGAGACAACCAGTTGTATGCTAAGTTTTTAAAATACGAGTTTTGTTTGAGCTCAGTCTCTTTGTTAGGGCACATTGTATCGGTAGAGGGCATTCAGGTTGATCCTAAGAAGATTGAGGTTGTTCAGAACTAGCCAAGACCCACATCAGCTACGGAGATTCAGAGTTTCTTAGGTTTGGTGGGATATTACCGTTGTTTTGTGGAGAAGATTTCATCTATAGCAGCCTAGTGGACTAGGTTGATCCAGAAGGTTTCCTCGTTTAAATGGTCAGACGAGTGTGAGGTGAGATTTCAGAAGCTCAATACTGCTTTGACTACGATCAATGCCACTATAAGTGTTGCCCATAGGAATAATATCGTACATGGTATATTGTGATGCATCTCATTTGGACTTGGTGCGGTATTGATGTACGATTGCAAGGTAATTGTGTATGCGTCACGGGAAGGCCAGTGTGGTGGTTGATGCCTTGAGTAGGAAGTCAATGAGTATGAGCAGCCTTACGTACATTCCAGTTGGTGACATACCGCTCGCATTAGATGTTCAAGCCTTTCCCAATCAGTTTGTGAGGTTGGATGTTTCTAAGCACAGTCATATTCTAGCTTATATAACAGCTCGGTCTTCCTAGTTTGAGCGCATCTGGGAGCAGTAGTATGATGACCCTCATTTGCTAGTCCATAGGGACAAAATGCGGCATGTTGATGCCAAGCAGGTTACCGTTGGAGATGATGGAGTTCTGATGATGCAAGGTCATGTTTGTATGCCTAATGTTGATGGACTTTGCAACTTGATTCTTGAGGAGGCCCACAGTTCCCGATATTACATTCATCCGGGTGCTGCCAAGATGTATCAGTACTTGCGACATCATTATTGATGGAGGAGGATAAAGAAAGATATAGTTGCATTGTACCTTGGTGTCTAAGTTGACAAAAAATAAAGTATTAGCATTAGAGACCTGGTGGTTTGCATCAAAAGATAGAGATTCCTAAGTGGAAGTGGGAGAGTATCACTATGGATTTTGTTGTTCGATTCCCACGGAATCAGAGAAAGTTCGATGTAGTTTGGGTTATTAAGGACAGGCTGACCAAGTCAGAGCATTTCATTCCTATGGTAATTACCTATTCTTTAGAGCGGTTGGTTGAGATTTACATCTGCGAGACCATTCGTCTTTACGGTATGTCCGTGTCAATCATTTCTGGTCTAGGTACACATTTTACCTTGCATTTTGGAGGCCAGTACTGTGTGAGTTGGGTACACAGGTTGAGTTGAGCACAACATTTCATCCTTAGACGAATGAAGAGTTCGAGCACACTATTCAGATTTTGGAGGATATGCTTCGCGCTTGTGTTATAGACTTTGGAGACTCTTAGGATTAGTTCTTGGCGCTTGCGAAGTTTGCCTACATCAATAGCTACCAATCAAGCATTCAGATGGATCCCTATAAGGAATTATATAATAGTCGGTGCCAATGGCCAGTCAGGTGGTTTGACCCAAGGGAGGCTCAGTTATTGGGTACAGATTTGGTACATGATGTCTTGGATAAGGTCAAGATTATTCAGGATAGACTTCGTACAGCTCAGTCCAGGCAGAAGAGTTATGTCGACCGTAAAATTTGTGATGTTGTATTCATGGTCGGAGAGAGAGTGTTTCTCCGGGTATCACCCATGAAAGGTGTAATTAGATTTGGAAATAAGGGAAAGTTAAGCCCAAGGTACATCAGCTCTTTTAAGATTCTTCGAAGAGTGGGTGAGGTGGCTTACAAGCTCGCATTGCTACCTAGTTTGTCAGCAGTGCATCTAGTATTCCATGTATTCATGCTCCAAAAGTACCACGGTGATCTGTGCCACATGTTAGATTTCACCTCTGTCCAATTAGATAAGGATTTGACTTATGAGGAGGAGTCGATGGCTATTCTAGCCCGGCAGGTTCGTCAGTTGAGGTCGAAGAGTTATCCTTCAGTTCCAGTGCAATGAAGAAGTCAGCTCGTCGTGGCAGCTACTTGGGAGTCCGAGTCAGAAATGCGAAGAAGATATCCACACCTTTTCACCAACCCAGGTACTTTTCTATGTCCGTACGAGGACGAACGATTATTTTAGAGGTGAAGAATGTGATAACTCGATAGGTCATCTTATGTTTTAGAACCCAATTTTGTGTTTAGCCTTAAATAACTCATTTTTCGATTTGCATGCGCAATTCGGGTATTTTCACTACCATAAAATTACTTTTAATGACTAATATTTAGCGGAAATACACTAATTGTTGTTAATGTATTATTGTAAGCATAAAATTTACCGGAGAATTAGTAATAGCCAGCGAAGGATCCTCTTTTACTGCCAACTGAAATGAATGGCTGGTAAAAGTTATGCTGCGAAGTCACATTTTATGAATTTTTCATCTTCTCCCCATTTTTTCCCCACGTTTCCTCTTTACTTTGAAACCCAATTTCCATTTTTTGGGTTCACTCGTCTACATTCGCCAAAAATTCATTCTCTACCTCGCTTCATGTCCCTCATATATGCTCTCGTCTCTGTTGCCTAACTACTATTGCTATGTCTCTCCATCGCAAGCTAGCATCCCCTGAACCCAAGTATTACAACTCATTTGTCGCTACTCTCTCTCTCTCTCTCTCTCTGGGTGTGTGTGCGCGTCCCTACCCATAGACTTTGATAGTCAAACCCCAATCTTTCTAGTAGGAAATTAAAGGTGGAAAAACATTCACTGGGTTTATTTTTCAAGAATTGATTAAGCATAAAGTGTCCTTGCTTTTTTCATTGATATGATGTAGTTCTCACTTAATATTTTATCATTGTGAAGTTAGCAATAGTTTACCAGTACCTAATTGTTGCTTAAATTGTTAAATTTGTTGCATAGAGAATTTTAGGGATCCCTAACTTTGTTGATGATTGTTGTTTAAATCTCCTCACTATATTATTCCTCAAGTCTTAGTGCTCTTTGCTTCACTAGTCTATAACACTGCGAGCACCTAATTTTTGCCCTACGTGAAAATAACTCCTAAAAATAGATCAAAAATAATTTTAATTGATTTTTAGGAGCTTTTCTTTATTTAGTTTCATTTCATTCATTTATTATTTTAAAATTATAGAAAAATCATAAAAATTTCTACGTTTTAATTTCATTCCATCTTAGGTTCAATTTGTATGTAGGAATTAATTTTATTAAAAAAAATAACAAAAATGATCATTTTTACATATTTAGCTTTTGGCCTTTAGAAAGCAGTATTTTTATTTAGTTTTAAGTTAATAAGTTATTTTAATAGATAACCAATTTTAACTTTTACAAATTAGATTGATTTAGGATTTTATTAGATTTTAAAATCAAAGAAACAGAAAATGGAAAAAAATATTTTGATTTAGAACTTGGCCAAAGTCTAACATAGCCCAAAAATGTCGCAAATCCATCAATTTTTAAGCCCTAATAAATGACCCACCAGCTCATAACCCAACATAACCAAAATTTCCTCCCCCGCCCTTCCCTTCCCTCCTTTAACATACCTTTTTGACTAGGCCTAAAGAGGAGATCCTAGACCTAGCTAAAAACCAAAATACCCACCCCCTAAAAATCGGCAGCCAACCCCCCATCTTTGGACAAAAATCCAAGAAAATTTTTCTACCATCTAAACCTCTAATTCCAAAAAAATCAAGAATGGCATCATCCTTTCTTGACAAGAACAAAAACCAACCAACCACCCCTCTCTTGTTCAAGAGGAAAAGGCTAAGGTCTCACCCCCATTTTCCCAAAAAAAAACAAAAAAAACATCGACAGGACCTTAGAAAGGGACCTAGGACACACCGGCAGAGGCATTGATTTCTTTCTTCTTCTTCACCGAGCTGTTAATCCTCCATTAGAGTCCCAAAATAGTTCGAAAACTCACCTCAAAGCAGTCACAAAGCTAACTTTTAGCCTCCATTTTTGGACAACCAAACACCCCTATCTTTTTCCTCTAGGTCTCAGCCTTCAAACACCATAAAAATGCAGCAAGAGCTCGGTGAAATTCAATCCAGAAACACCCTAAAATTAGATGGAAATTGCAGCTGAAATAGTCAAAACCATCCCAAAAACAACCTCGAAATCATCCAAAACGACACCACAGGTGCGAGTCGAGACGACGAGCTGTCCGTGTGCAATTTCGAGAGGTTCTCGTTCATTTGAATCTGGTTCCGTCGAAGTCACAGAAGGTTGCGGCCAAGTTGGCATGGTCTTGTTGACGAATAGTTTCATTTAATTCCGTCGGCATGCTATCCATTTGGATGAGATACAATATATGTGACAAAGGCAGTGGTTCAAGAATTGAGGTTTGTTTCTGATGTTCACCTTTCATTTAAGATATATAAAGTATAAGCATAATGAAGAAAATAGATATTTTCTATGATTCGGATGCCTTCATTTTTCTGTTCATTTAATTCTGTGTTATTATGCGTTGAACTTGGAAAGTTTTTTTCAGTATAAACGATGAGACTATTGATCGGTTTAGAAAAGAGTCACTTCTATAAATGATTATTTTGAGCGCATGTTGTTTTCGTAAAATTTTGATTGTTACTTTTGCTTGGACCAATGTGGGTCTTGATTATTTCAATCTTAAAGGATAATGATTGCTAGAATTTAGATTAATAAATGGATAATGTTAAGAAAAAAAACTTGCGTAGATGAAGCACAATAGTAACAACTATTGTCAATTCACTATGTATAGCTACAACGGATTTATTTTCTAAAAAATGAGTGTGATGTAGGAAAAAATAATAATTTATATTTCCACGTTAATTTGTAGTTCACGTTTGTTTACTATTCCATTTGTTTGGTCATAAAGTCATCCCGGCTATGGGTATGGTTCCCATAGCATGGCCACGATACATAAATTCAAATTCGGGTGTGCATTTCATGTGAACCAACCATAACTTCAAATAATAATAATAAAATAAAATATGTCGCAAATAGCGAGTGCATTTCATGTAGCATGGTTTGCAGTGTTTCAAATTGACAAGTGTACGACAATCGTAACTTGTTCAAGAAATAAGCCCATAAATCCTAAAAACGGTTTAAAATAATTAAAAGCAGTTGAAAAGCTAAAAATGCACCATAGATATAAATATGTAATTAATCAAATAATTAGGCTAATTATTAATAGTTGAGCGACCGTGCTAAAACTACCGAACCCGAGAATGCCTAACACCTTTTCCCGGGTTAACAGAATTCCATATCCGGTCTTTTGTGTTCGCAGAATAGAAGAGTCAAAACTTTCTCGATTCGGGTTTTAAACCAGTGACTTGGGACACATTAAATTATCCTAAATAGAGACTCTAAATTTGGATAAATAATCCTTTTCGATCATGTCACTTAAATTGGAATAACTCTCTTATATCCCCTTTCGGGATAGAAAAAGGATATGTGATAGCTCTAACGACTTTGCTGGGGATCATAACACAAAACTTTTGGTTCAGGGTTCAAGAATTCAAGCATAGAATAACTGTTATAATTGACTTTATTTATTATATGGTTTTATTGCATGTTTGGGCCTAATGTGCTAAATGCCGCTTTTTACTGCTTTGATATCATTTGAACTGTATATAAATTGTTACGAAACCATTCTCTTCTCATCTTTGGGGATGTGTAGGCTGGCGTGACTCCTCTTCTGTTAGTGTCATACTCTAAACGAGAACAAGGTTCAGATAAGTTGCAAAGTCAGATGATCTTTTGGTTACCGATAGACTCCCCCCC
>MU732152.1:46504-56940 GCA_026770625.1 Nicotiana glauca
CCCCCACGAATCGAGTTGTCCGCTCGGATAAGCAGGTGTAGAACAATACACCCATATTTTAAACCTAGAATAACTTAGCCTCATGCCGGATCCCTAGTAGGAGCACTTGTTTGCATCATGTGCATTTGACTTTGGACACTCATCGAGGACAACCCTACACTACTATTGAGTAGTGAGAGAGGTCAAAGCAGCTTTTACCCGATTAAGGTCGGGATCGATTTTCACATGGAGCTAGATATTGGTGTTGGGTGTCTATCTAAAGTGGAGTTGTGTATTTGCTCAAAATTATACTTCTACACATTTTTGGTTTTGAATGACTCTAATTTTTTAAAACTATAATGCTCAATTAAACTAAAATAAGCTAGGGCTAAACTATTGTGAGTTGTTCAAATGATTAAAAGGCACTAGGGTAATGACTTTCCCCTAGGTGGTCAATTAATGGATTCTTGAGTCTAAAGCTAGATTGTCACATTTGGGGAGTATGATATAACCATTGTTCGATTTTACTCACTATATACCTCTCGGTAGTTCGTGTTATTTTATTCGAATTGAATTTGTCAAAAACAATTGGGTATGCAAATTTGCACAAGATATCAAGGTTCAAGCCGGGTATTACTATCTCTAGGTTTAATCCTTTAATTGGGGCTATCAATCTCTTGAGTATGCCCCAATTTCTTGTTGGACTAATTTAAGAGACTTAGGCTCTCTTTCTCAAGAAAAGCCAAAGTCAACTAAATACAAACTAGTATTTGCAACCACTAATTCAGCAATGAAACATGAAATTTGTCCAAATATCAAACACTCATAGTCAATCAAGCCCTAAAACACAAGACTCGTCAATTACCCACATTAGGGTTGAGCCACAACCCTATCTTATGGGTCTAGCTACTCATAATTAGAGGAAAAAATAAAGAAATAGATGAAGAAAAACTCATATTAATTAATTACTAAATTAAACTCGAAGATTCAATGTTGAAATATAGCTAAAATTACTCAAAACAGCTAAAATAAACGAAGTCACGAGCGCAACCTTTAGTACAAACTATCTGATAACCTAAAAATGGAAAAAGAATCTATTTATACTAGGCGAAAAATCTCGGAAAAAAATACCCTACTTGTCTTGAATATCTAGCTCTCTGAACTGGGGTAATGCGGACTGCACAAAGTCTAGTGCGGCCGCGGTGGCTTACAGTGCGGTCCCTATGAAATAGAGCGTGGACAGCATTGAGCTTCAATCTTCAAACATGCATCCCTCTAAACCTTGGCTCTACAGACCGCACCAAATTGAGTGTGGCCACAGTGACTCCAATGCGGACCGTAAAAAATCCTTTGCGGCCGCATTGCCTTTTTGGCCTGAGATGCACACTTTCTGACCTTCACTTGTGGGGACTGCACAGAATAGTGTGCAGCCGCACTGGCCCTCTTTGATTGAGCTTTGCCTTATTTTGGTACTTGTGCAAGTTTCACTCCGTTTTGAGGTGGTTTTTGGCATCTTGTCACCTTGTTGATCAAACTTGCAATCAAGCATAACTTGTGAGCCTTTTGGGACTATTTTGTACATATTTCTAATCAAAACTCAAGCATGAAAGAGTGTAAAATGCATCATAATTCCTAGTTATCAGGGACGCAACACAGGGTTTGGATCCGTTTAGGACATGTATACCCAAATCAAAAACACCATCCTAAGGCATCTTACGTTCTTCTTGTACAATTATTTGCCTTGGTTTACATGTTGACCGGTTTCTAGAATAGGGAGCAAAAAATTGAGGTATAAGAGATATAATTACCTGTTCTTGAAAAATCTGGTATCTAAAATATACTGAAGCTCTTCAAAAATTTTGAAATAAAAAGAGAAAAAGGAAAAACGAAAAAGAAAAATTGTTTCAAAATTCCAAGTTTTTTTTGTTATGTCAAAACTGACTGAACTACGCGGGTTTGATTCTCACCGAACTTGTGATACGTAGGAAACCCTCATCGGGTCCAGCCACGCTTTTGCATAAATAACCCAAAAATTTGAAAAAACAATGTCGTCTTTGTTGTCATAAATAAAGTGGGTGATGTTGTTTTTTGTCTAAATAGCCGAACATCCCGAACGGGCACCGGAAAGCCGATTTTGCAAAAAATAGCCACCATTGGTTTCTTTGCCAATATATGGCCATCTAGCAACCACAACCCTAAAATCTTTCTCTTTCGAAGTGTTGAAGGGTCGCATTTGCAAAAGTGGTCGTGTTTCTTTTTAAACTTAGAATTATGTAAAAATGGCCCCTTTTATCAGTTTTAATAAATTCCACTTTGTTTTAATTCAATCACTTTAATCTAAATGTGCAGAATGAGCAAGAGTCAAAATTTACATATGATGGTATGAACAAGATTCCGTTGGAACTACATATGCGGTGGGAGGACCTGAGTAAGCAAGGCCGAGACAGGGTCAACCATTACTTGGGGGCGCTCACCGGATTACTGAATATCAGGCCTAGGGGAGACATAATAAAAGCACAAGTTACATTCTGGGACCCGGCTCCCAACGTTCTGCATTTTTCGGACTTCAAACTCACATCCACTTTGGAGGAGATAGCAGGTTATACTGGGAGTACCGAGGGGCTAAGACACAAATACCTGGTCGCTCCAAGGGCCGTCACCCCTCACAAATTTCTAGATTTGTTAAAAATAAGCAGACAGGTACAATATGCAGACTTGAGAAGTGGGTTTTCCTCTCTACTCTTCATATACAAGCGGTACGGGCATGTATGAGGATTTGACAATCCAGAAAGTGGAATCTGTAGCAAAGATAACTGGTCAAAGTGGGAAGAACATAGATGCTTCACTATCATGGTGGCATTTTTAGGTCTTCTAGTGTTTCCCAGGAAAGACAAGAATACTAATGTGCGGGTAGTTGGAGTTGTCAAAGTCTTAATTACCAATGCTAAGAGCACCCTCGCCCCTATGATAATAGCCGGATATTTCGAGCTCTCACAGCTTGTAAAGTCGGGGCAGATTTTTTCGAAGGATGCAATTTAATATTACAAATATAGATGATTGAGCATCTGTGTCATCAGCCTCAATATATAAATTATGGATCTACAGGGAAAAGATGCATTGAGGAGTTTGACACAAGGGTTTAGAGGGGGTTAGATATTGGATATCCCGCTTTCGTTTCCTAACTGTAGGATAGATAGAGTGGGCATTGGTTTGGCTTCCTGCTAAAGAAATCATGTACATGCCTGCCACCGGTCCTTACTTCCTCCTAATGGGTCTTCGAGGCATCCATCCTTATGCCCCATACCGGGTCTTGAGATAGTTGGGAAGATGCCTAGTAGTTCCTCAAGATGTCGATCTTAGTGTTCATGTAGTTGAGATCCGCTCCGACGATCAATTTCATGAAGAAGTGGTTCGTCATATTTGGAACAAGGTCTAGTATTTTACAGCAATACCTGAGTCCATGACCGGGCAAGAGGCGAGGTCTCGCTATGCTATCTTGCTTGGTATAGAAAGGAGTTCGTTGCAAGGTCCGACTTGAAAGGGCAACCGAAAGGCCTCACATTCAGGAATTTATTGAAGCGCCGTAGGAACATTGGGCATGGTTGACCAAAGAAAATAAATATAGGTCTACCATAAGTAAGTTTCAAGGGGAAATCAGGGATCTCAAATTTTATAATGGTTTACAAGTTGCTGCAGATGAGGGTGAAAATAAGAAGCTAGCCCAAGAAAAATGAAGTCCTCCGAGCCCAGATCGATAGAATGAAGATAGCTACACAGAATCCGGTAAAGAGCCAAATGGATGAAAGACTCATAAATGGTCTTAGGAAGAAAATATGTGAGTATGGGGATGATTTAGAAAAATCCGAAGGCAGACTGGCAAGATCTCGGGCTTAGTTGGCAAATAACGTAGAGGGATGTGCAGAGTTTGTTCGGCAATTGAAGGGGAAATATGATAGAGATCGTGACAAACTTGAAGAAAAAGCTAAATACTCTCGAGAACGAAATGGCCAAACAAACAAAGAACTTTAAAGCAGAAAGGGAACATTGTAATGCACTGATGTCTCAGCTAGAAGAGGATATGCAGCAGTTGCAGGGTTTAATCAATCATGACGCCCAAGTTTTAGAAGCTAGGTCTTAACAAATTGGACGTTGGCTCCAAGATAAAGGCATCATTAGGAAAAACGTTAGAGCAACTGCTAACTACATCGTCATGAAATGCCATGAATGTGAGGACATGACCAGATCTACCCTCTTCACTGCAGTGATGACCTTTGATTGCCAAATAATGAATGACATGGATCGCTTCCAAGGAGATCTTGCACATTGGTCTGTGGGATATTCCACGGGCACCTGGAGCAGTTTTGGAAACACTTATATATTATTGATTTTCGTTTCGAGTCTGTATTTCAGATTTCAGTTCTAGAGTCTGTTTCGAGTCTGTTTTAAATTTTTTAATTCCTAGAAAAGTATGATGGATTCGTTGTAATAGAAAATATTAGGAGTTTTTATTTTAAATGAAATTTGAAGAAAAACCAAAAAAAATTGTGTTTATTTATTTTGTGCATTTATTCCTTGAACTACGTAATGATCTGATTCATGCGACGTCATATTATGTAGGTAATCCCCTTCGGATACGGTCAAGGTTTTAAATAACTCAAATAAATGAGAAAATGGCGAAAAGAGAAAACCAAAAAAAGAAAAGAGACGAAAAAAAGAGAAAACAAGAAAAGAGAGAAAATGAAAACAAGAGGGAAATCAAGGAAAAGAGGAAAAAATAAATGAGAAAGAAAACAATGATATAGTGCAAAAGAGAGCAAATAATGAAAAAACATCGAAAGAAGAGAAACGTTGCAAAACATATAGAAACATATTTAATTATATAGGTGCATCACACTCCCCAATGTGTGATTCCCTATGCGTTGATTGCTTCAGACTAACTATTTTGTTGTGTTTGCTTGAGATCTAGGTTATGTTTTAAGGTGGTTGGTTTTGTGGTACTCTGGCTTCACACCCTTACTCCATTACTTTACAAAATCTAAGGAAAGTGTCGCAATGTCGTCATAGAGTCATCTACCAACAATTCCCATCCCAGAGGATAGCCCGATATCGGCTATCCCAACATCAGAGTCAGCGGCTGTTGAACAGAATAGGGCATTGTGCCTCCATATGTTGGAAATGTAGTACGCTTGGTCCAACGGTAGAGAGCTGCCTAGTGCAATACCTAGTTTACCTGAGATACTTCCTAGAGCAAGTGGGATCTCCAACATCCCAATCAATTACCCGAACATCCCACTCGGATATCCACCATCTCAGCCTACTTTGCCGGAATGCCTTCTAAGGTTCTCCCCCAGGCATTTATTTCGGGAGTGGCCTCTAATATATTCACCTCACCAGCAACCACGGCTACGACACAACCAACTTCGCCTAGGCCACGTTTTGATCCAACATCCTTTTCTTTCCAAGTCCCATTTTTTCCATCAGACACGACTCATTTCACCACCAATTCTTACCCTCAACAACATCGATATGAGTTTACCGCAGGACAAAAGAGAGCTATAAAGAATCCCGAGCAAGTGGAAATCACTCGGAAAAGGAGAAGCATGGAACAAAGTCTCAAGAATATACAAGTTTTAAGTGGCCAGAAGAGCGTATCCTATGCCAATTTATGTATATTTCCTCATGTCCATATGCCCATTGGTTTTAAGACTCCCAAGTTAAAAAATTATGATGGACACGGGGACCCCATATCCCACCTCAAGAGGTATTGCAATAAATTAAGATATTTTGGGCGGAAAAGAAGAACTCCTAATGGCTTATTTCAGAGAGAATGTAGTCGGCATTGCATCCTAGTGGTATATGGATCAAGACATGTCTCGTTGGCACATATGGGATGATTTGGCTGGAGATTTTGTCAGACAATTCCAGTACAATATAGGCATAGTTCGGACATAAATTCTTTGTCTAATCTCAAAAAGAAGTCTTTGGAAAGCTTCCGAGAATATGCTGTCAAGTGGCGCGAACTAGGGTGAAACCCCCGATGGACGAGACTGAGATGGTCAGTGTCTCCCTATAAGCCCAAGAGGCTGATTACTTCTAGAATATGATGTCTGCTATGGGAAAGCCATTTGATGAGGCTATCAAAATTAGGGAAATGGTCGAGAATGTTCTAAAAATTGGTCGCATATTGAGCCAATCCTCTATAAGAGCTACATCCCAAGAAATCCAGAGTGGTTCAGGAGGTGTAGCAAATAGGAAGAAGAAAGAAGAAGTGGCGATGATGGCTTCAAGTCTGAGAAACACCCATCAACCCCGAGGTTACTTTCCTTCAAACACCCACAACATTATTATCCTCACCAGGATGCAGCTTATGCCATGGCTCCTCAGCCTTATATAGTTATAAATGCCCAGCCATATGCTCGACCATAACAACAGTTTAACAAAAATCGAGCTCCACCTCATATAAATAACCCTCCTTAACAAACCCATATAATCCCCGTCCCCCAAAAAATATTTTTATTCAATGCCCATGCCCGTGAGCCACCCAGAAGAACAACCTCCATGTCTATTGGGGAATTATACTATAGCCTTTTCCCTAAGCTGGTCTAAATGGGTTTGTTGCAAACAGGCAAAACCCAGAGTCGCCCTCCTACCGACCCAGTACCCGATGTGCTTATCATTCAGGAGCGGAAGGGAACGACACTAAAGACTACTGGACTCTTAAAAGAGTGGTCGAGAGTCTAATAGAGAAAAAGTGAGTAGTCCAAAAAGATGAAGATCCCCAGTGTTACTAATAAGCCATTGCCGACTCACAATAATGGGCCAGTTATTGGGATGATTTGCGAAGATAAAGAGTTTGACCCAGATTTGAAAGCCATCATTGCTATCGTTGATGTGGAAAATAAGCCAAGGGCAGTTACAAAGAAAGAAAAAGGGGAAAAGAAGAGTAACTCCACTCCTTGAATTGTATAAAATACTGTGGAAGCCAAGATAGGGGCAGTACCTCCTAAAGATGCCATTCTTTTTGTTCTCCGAGCCCCCGGGAAAGAATAGTTTGTGTTGAGTCCCCCCAAGAAGTTCGAGCTAAATAAGGGACCTAACATGTACGTATCAAAGGGGACTTATGTGGTGCGGGGGCCGGTAATTTTACCAAGGCTGAATGAGCACGTGGTTATCGGTCGCGCACCACAGAAACCACCCATGAAGGATCCAACTGTCGTCCCCTGGAATTACAACAAAGCGGTAGTGATGTACAAGGGAAAAGAAATCATGGGGGAGGTGAATGAAACAAACCCGTCCGGGAAGTAACTCAATCTGGAAGAAGTGAACAATGCCAAACATAAGCATTTTTCGCTTAAAAAGCCAGCCACTGCCGAAGAAGCGGAGGAATTCTTTCGAAAGATGAAAATAGTGGACAACGAGGTTATTGACCAACTCTGGAAGTCTCCCTCTCATATCTCGCTCTTGTCTCTACTGATAAGCTCCAATGAGTATCAGAAAGTGTTAATAAAGACCCTCAATAAAGCACATCTTCCGATTGAAACCACTGTTGAGCAACTGGAAAGGATGGAAAAATGATTCTTCAAAGTAAATTGGATCTCATTTAGTAGAAGACTTGCCCCCGAAGGTGTTGCCCGCAACAAAGTTCTTCATTTGATAGTTAAATGTTAAGGGTACTATGTAAAAAGAGTCATGTTGGATGGCGGATTTGGGGTTGACATCTGCCCTCTCTCAACATTCCAAAGAATTGAAATTGGGAATGAGAGTCTCAGGCCTAACAATTCTTGTGTACATGATTTTGATGGCATCAAGAGAGACACAATAGGGTAGATTGATTTGATCTTGACTATCGGTCTTGTGGATTTTGAAGTGACGTTTCAGGTCTTGGACATGGACACCTCTTATAATTTTCTCCTGAGAAGGCCTTGGATCCATACTGCAGGGGACATACCTTTTACTCTCCACCAAATGGTGAAGTTTGAACATGGAGATCAAGAAATTGTGATCCGTGGAGAGGACGAGCAATCAATTTATAGGGACCTGTCAATCCCACATCTCGAGGCTAAGGAAGGTAGCGAGCACATAGTCTATCAAGTTTTTAGGTTGTGTTCGTGGATCAATGTAAGGAAGGAAGATCGTGTCCTTAACCTTTTTTGTCAAATGCAACAATCATGGTCACTACTGAAATGATCAAGCATGGGTATAAGCCCGGGAAGGGGTTCAGGGTATCTTTGCAAGGTATCACAGAACCTATCACTTTGGCTGCCAGTGAGAAGTTTTTTGGTATGGGTTTTCAGGCCACAGAAGCTGATGTGACATGGGAAAATGAAAAAACGAACAATGGTTGGGTGTTGCCTCAGCCAGTCCCGCATCTCTCCAAAACATTCGTCAAGCCCAAATACATAGAGGAGAAAGATGAGGCCCTCACGACCGAGGAAATTGAGGACATATGTGGCGCCATGAGGCAAATGTTATATAAAGCTGACATGGTCCAGCCGGGAGAAGTCTTGAGCACTGCTGAGGTGCAACATATGGGGCCTGATACCAAGCTGCAAAACTACAAGGCTACTCTGTTCCCAGTCAGGAGGGAATCCCGATAGTTCAGTCTTGCCACCTTTTCTGCATTCCGAGTTATTCTAGGGTGTAACTCAAATGTTTCTTTTAGTTTATTGTTTTTAAAATTCCAATGTAAACCCTTCTATCTTGAAATTCAATGAAATGAAATTAGTATCTCATTGTCTATGAATTTCTTTCTTTATTCTTTCTGATTTTTGTTACTTTTCTTATTTTTTCTTTCTTTTCTAATAATGCGGACTTAAATAACATGACATGATTGCGGACTTCATGTTCAGACCCTAATACGCTGTCTAATTGCAAAATAATTAATCAAGAACCAGAATACGATGAGGATTAGGCTTTTAGGGAAATAAATCATGAATTGGAACAATTTGAGAATAAGCCCAAGCCAAATTTAAACGAAACTGAGCCAGTTGATTTGGGTAGTTCATAAGAGGTCCAGGAAACCATGATAAGCATTCACACAGATGAAAGAACTAGGGATGCATTGATCTAACTTTTGTTCGAATTAAAATACGTGTTTGCCCTATCCTATGATGATATACCAGGACCGAGTCTTGAGTTAGTGGTACATAAATTGCCAACTTACCTCGGTTATCCCCTTATCCAACAAAAGCAGAGAAAGTTTAAAACAGATATCAGTGACAAGATTAAAGAAGAAGTCACCAAATAGTTAAAAGCGGGTGTGATCCGAGTGGTCCGATACACAACATGGTTGGCTAATGTGGTCCTAGTGCCAAAGAAAGATGGGAAAACCCGAGTGTGTGTTGACTATCGAGATTTGAACAAAGCAAGCCTTAAGGACAACTTCCCATTACCAAATATCCACATCCTTGTTGACAATTGTGCCAAACATGAGATACAGTATTTTGTGGATTGTTATGCTGGGTATGATCAGGTCTTGATGGATGAGGGCAATGCAGAAAAGACGGCTTTCACCACCACTTAGGTTACTTACTGCTACAGGTTCATGCCTTTTGGTTTGAAGAACACCGAGGTAACTTACATGAGATCTATGACTGCCATCTTTCATGACATGATGCACCAAGAAATCTAGGTATATGTGCACGATGTGATCATTAAATCAATAACGCAGGACGACCATGTTCGAAAACTGAGAAAGTTCTTTGAGCGTCTGCATAAGTATGACTTGAAGTTAAATCCAGCTAAATGTGCATTTGGAGTTCTCTTTGGGAAACCTTTGGGGTTTATATTTAGTCGGAGAGGCATCGAGCAAGATCCAACAATGATAAAGTCTATTTGTTGATACCCAATTTTTCTCCATATATTTTTATGCTCAAAATACTTTCAAATAGCATATGTATGCATATATAAGCATGCCCGGAAGTTTTGATATTTTTCCTCAATTTTTAAGATTTCTTAAAATCGATTTATTGTCTGTTTTAACAGTACAAAATCCAAAATTATTCCCAAAATTATCATTTTTGATGAATAACATATTTCATCCTCATATTTACAACAAAATATAATTAATATGATTTTTGCGTATTTTTACAAATTTATTTGGAATTTCTAAAGCTAAATTGCATGAAATTGCAATTATAGCCTATTTTACAATTAGCCGCATTTTATAATTATAACATCATTCCTGGTATTCTTAGACTAATATTTATATATTATTAATTAGTTTTATGCTTTCAATTTATTTTTAGATAATTTTTAACTATTTTTATAAAATCTAAAGGGAAAAACTGGCTATTTCAATTATGGCCTCAATTACTTTCAATTATAGCCTATTTGGGCATCTCAATTGACCCCAATTTCAACCCACTTTCAGACAACCCATATCTCAAACTAACCCGACCCACACCCAATTCAGTTAACCCGACCCAGCTATAATTCAATCTGAGCCGTTGATCAAA
>MU732152.1:58267-80205 GCA_026770625.1 Nicotiana glauca
CCATTACTCCCCTTGTCTGTCTCATGCATGTTTCTCCTTATCCCCTAACCCCAGTTCATTATCAGCATGTATTCAGGACCCTCTTAGCTACTAAGTAATCCTGAACCTCTTCCTGATGTGTGAATCTGTTTGGTATCTATCAATCTAATGCTGTTGAGACCCTGACCCCTTTGTTTGAAACCCGCTTGATTGTTTAAGTTCTGAAGTGCTTCTCTTTGATGTTTGTGTATATGTAACAATGTTCTCAC
Organism: Nicotiana glauca; assembly: GCA_026770625.1. Taxonomy (NCBI): domain Eukaryota; kingdom Viridiplantae; phylum Streptophyta; class Magnoliopsida; order Solanales; family Solanaceae; genus Nicotiana; species Nicotiana glauca. The sequence continues at coordinate 58,516 of MU732152.1, forward strand.
TTGTGAGTTACTTGCCCCCATGTCCTATGACCTGCTTGTGCTTGTCTTCCCTGAACCCTGTAACCTGATATTGTCTCTTCTGTTGCATTTCTCTCAAAACTGTTTTCATGTGAATCCTATTTAACTGTGTTGAAACTCAATTGCTTTTAAAGGAACTCTACTTCCCCTTCCATTGCTTTTCTCTCAAAACTGGTTCTCTATGGACCCTCTTTCAACTGTTATTCAACTGAATCTCTTTAAAACTCTCTCACAATCTCACTACTCCTAGAATTTAGGTTCTATCCCCTTAGTGTAAGCATTGCTTTGGGTACCTTGAGTACCCACTGAACTTTGATGCACAAGGCTGGTAATTCCACATTTGCACTGATTCAATATTAATCTATTTGGGTGCCTGGTATTGGCCAAGGGCCCCAATGTGCCCTTAGGGAGCTTTGCTGCACCCAAACCTTGGTAAAGGCTGTGAAACTCGAAAGAAGTGAGGTTGGAGATTTGGGCCTGGTTGAAGGCTCCCTATAGAATAACTTCTTATTTTTTCATTAACTGTAATTTTGATTATCTTGGTCTGTAATAACTTGTAATAAACATTTGGGGTTTATAGTGAAATTGGGAGGGTTATGCATGCTTAGTTTAAGGGTACGAGTAGAAAACATGCTTGTAGGGCTTTTCTTATTTGTGCAATAGATATCCTGTTTAGGACATGCATCTCATACGACTAGAAATCCTGTTTTAGGCTCTTTTACATTTCAGCTTGTTATTTTATTCATTTTTATAATCACAATCGGTTAATAACCAACAAGTTACTGTCATTGCTACTGCATTTAAAGACCATGTTCTTAGGAGCCTTGTGTGCATTAGGTATCATGTCAACTAGGATTTTCGTTTGAGTTGCAATTGTTTGAACGCCTCATTAGTTTCGTTTAGTAACACAAGGCTGGTTAACAATTTCTTTTAAAAACTGGAAAACAAATATATATGTGCACTTCCTTTTATATAATCAGGCAATGTCTTTAACGCCTAGGCAAGCCTTAGGCCGGATAAAACCAATTGATCGTTTTAGTCATGTTTAAGCTATTTCCACCTCTTTTAACTGCCTGGACTGGTTTCTGCCTCTCTGAAGTCCGCTTGATTTTCCTACTAAACTCCCGTCCTATTTTTAATCACATCTATATGTTATTCTACTAAGTTACCTTTCCAGTGTAGAACTGGACTACTATTTTCTAAAACTTATCAGAATACCATGTCTTTAATATCTTCTGTAATTTTCAAAAGTATGTTTCCATACTGATATACTTACTGCTCTCTCTCTCTCTTTTACACTCCAGAAATCCTGAATGATTTTGCATCTATTTTTTTTCCTCCAGTCCGAAACTGTGCTATTTCCTTTATCAAAACCACATATTTGATATCTTTACTATATATTTTCCAAGTGTGTTTCAAAGTGTTTTCTTACTGATTCCTAAAACGTTATGTATTTACTGCCATTTTCTCAAGTTCTAAAAAATTTCGTCCAACTTTCTGAAATTCTGGTTAAATTTTCGGCTTCTATTTAAACCTATTTTCGACACTCTAGCTTTTAAACTTCCATTTCTTCAGACCTTAAATGTGATTGAGATGTGCTAATTATTTGTCTATCTGTGGAGGGATATTTGAGCCTTTGGACATGCCCTTTATATGATTCCTTACATGAAGTCCTTTCTGTTTTGTATGTCGCCTAGTATTTTTGACCTTTAAACCTAAGGGTTCAACCTAGTCCTCACCTTATAGGAATAGTGGTCCTAAATACCCTCTAGGACTTATAGGATGGGACGGGTAATAGCACGCAATAAGCACTCGTGACCAATCCACACGTTCAAATAACCTTTACGGGGCGGGAAGGGTAGAATATGGATATGATGACCGGTGCGCTAATATCTCGTGCGACCCCTCTTTTGAGGAGTGATTGCTGGGTATTGCATTGATGTGATCCATATTGTATATAACCTAGGACCTCCTTTCTTTTCCTTTTTTGTAATATTTTCCTTAAGTTCTTTCATTTCTTTGCTTCAACTCTTTTCTAAAAATTGTCTATTCTTCCTTTTCTTTTCAAAGTTCCAAGCTTATTTGTAACTATTTTGTGTAAACCTTACTTGCTTTCTACTCCTTTAAAGTCACAATTGAGCATGGCTGGGAACCACACTAGTGGATCTTGAGGGGTGCCTAATACCTTCCCCTCGAGATAATCTCAAGCCCTTACCCGAACTCTGGTTTTCTTTCAAAATCTTCTTCTTTTTCTTTAAAAGTGTCCTAATGCACTATAATCATTAGATGGCGAATCTTCAAATTCTATAACCCGATTCCTAAAAAGGGAATAAGAATTATTTTGTCCATAATGTCGTAAACCCGATTTCTTTCTTTTAAAAAGGGGGAAAAAGGGGGGGTCGACACTATTCAAGATTTGCCTCCTCCGAGAACCAAGAAAGAGGTAAATAGTATGTTGGGAAGGTTGAATTACATCAACCGGTTCATTGCTCAGTTGACTTCCACATGTGAGCCCATATTTAAGTTGTTGAAGAAATATGCAACGATTGGATGGATAGATGATTGCAAGGAAGCTTTTGACAAAATCAAAGAATATATGTCAAATCCACCAGTCTTGGTCCAACCCGAACCTGGAAGGCCTTTTTTTTTGTATTTGACATTCTTGGAGAATTCCTTTGGATGTGTTCTCAGGAAAGATGATGTGACCGGGAAGACGTAACATGCAATATACTATTTGAGCAAGAAGTTCACAAGTTGTTAAGCCAAATACTATTTGTTGGAAAGGACTTGATGCGCCCTAACTTGGGTCGCTCAGAAGCTTAGGCATTACTTGTTGGCCTACACACCTATCTGATCACCGGGCTAGATCCTTTGAAGTACATATTCCAAAAGCCGATGTCCATAGGAAGGTTAGCAAAATGGCAAATCCTGCTCACCGAGTTTGACATAGTCTATGTCTCCCCCACAGTAATGAAAGCTCAATCTTTAGTGGATCACTTAGCTGAAAATCCTGTTGATGATGAATATCAGACTTTGGGTACTTACTTTTCGGACGAGGAAGTAAATTTAGTTGAGGTAATCTCATAAGGCACCAACGCTTAGAAAATGTTCTTCGATGGAGCTGTGAATGCAAAAGGTGTCGGTATTGGGGTAATTTTGATCTCACCAACTGGTCAACACTATTCGGCCACAACCCAGTTTTCTTTTTTCTACACAAACAACACTACCAAGTATGAAATCTGCATTATGGGCATGAACATGGTAATCGACCAAGATGTGGAAGAATTGTTAATCATGGGATATTTAGACTTGATTATCCGACAAGCTCAGGCAGAATGGGAAACTCAGGATGTCAAGCTTATTCCATACAGGCAACATGTGGAAGATCAAAGCGGTTCAAGTCCGTCGAGTTCAGGTACATTCCTCGATTTCATAATGAGTTAGCTGATGCACTAGCTACTTTGGCCTCGATGTTGCCATATCCAGGAAATGTCCACATTGATCCACTTGAAATCCAAATTCAAGAAAGGCATGGTTGTTGCAGCGCAGTTGAAATAAAGACTAATGTTCAGTCATGGTATCATGATATCAAAAGATTCTTAAAGACAAAATAATATCCGGAGCAAGCTAGTGGAGACCAAAAGACAACCATTAGAAGGCTTGCCAATGGCTTCTTCTTGAGCGGAGAGGTCATGTACAAAAGGACTCCAGATCTGAACCTTCTAAGATGTGTAGATGCCCAAGAAACCACAAGGATCATGAATTAAGTGCACACAGGAGTATGCAGACCCGATATGAAAAGAAAATCCTTCGAGCAGGCTATTACTGGATGACCATGAAAAAGATTGCTTCAGTTTTGTCCGAAAGGGCCATCAGTGTCAAGTACATGGGGATCTGATTCATGTACCACCTTCAGAAATGCATCCTATGTCAGCACCATGGCCGTTTGTTACTTGGAGTATGGATGTATCGGGCCAATCGAGCTAAAAGATTCAAATGGTCACAAATTCATATTGGTTGCCATTGACTACTTCACAAAATAGGTCGAAGAAGTCACTAAGAAATCAGTGGTAGACTTCGTTCACTTCAATATCATCTGCCATTTTGGTATTGCTAAAACTATCATTATGGACAATGTTGCAAATCTAAATAGTCATTTGATGAGGGAAGTATGTGAACAATTTAAGATCACACTTTGGAATTCTACCCCTAATCGGCCCAAAGCTAATGGTGTTGTTGAAGCAGCAAACAAAAACATCAAGAAGATCCTTAGAAAAATAATTCAAAGCTCCAGAAAATGGTATGAAAAGTTCTCGTTTGCATTGTTGAGATATCGCACGACTGTGTGCACATCAGTTGGAGCTATAGTTGAAGCATCGTTGAAGCTGAGATTGAGGATAATGAGTGGGTCAAGACCTGTCTAGAACAGTTGACCCTGATTGATGAAAAACGGATGGCTGCAGTTTACCATGGGCAGTTGTATCAACAAATAATGGCCCATAACTACAACAAGAAAGTACGGCCTAGGAACTTTGAAGTGGGTAACTCATTTTGAGACGTATTCTCCCACATCACGATGAAGCAAAAGGAAAGTTTGCTCCAAATTGGAAGGGTCCTTACATTATAAGAAAATTATTACCGAAAGGGGCATTGTAGTTGGGAGATTTTGAAGGAAATGACCTTGAAACAGCTGTCAATACAGATGCGGTCAAAATGTATTATGTTTAACCCTTCTGCGATACCGATATTAGCCGATTGGGATGATGAAATATTTCATTCCCTCTACCCCCAAACACTTCAACCCTTTGCCAACCTCTTTGAGCTAGTTACTTTTCATAGATTACCCTCTTTGGAACTTGAAAACATCTGTAAATATAAAACAAAGCAAAACAAAATAAAAAAAACAAAGTTTCCCTGACCTACGTTCGACTTGATTCTGAAAGGATACATAGGCATCCTCTCTCTGGGGTTCAGTCACACCAAAACAAAAATCCACATTTTCCCAAAGTTGAAACTGGGGCAGAATTTATAATGGCTCGGCGACAGTTCACCTGAAAGGTTCCAAAGTTCTAATTCAATCCAAAGTTTTTTTTTACCCAAAAACCTGTTCAAAGCCCTTTGGATCGTTCAGTAAAGAAGTTCACAATGGGAGTTCGTTGAATTTGATACAATCAAATGAAAGAAATAAAATGACAGAGTCTTATTGGACCCACACGGGCACCATAAGGAGATGGTGAGCAGAGAAATTAAAAAGGAAAGAGCCTTGTTAGTGAAAAATCACAAAGAGCACTATAAGGCGACGATGAGAAGATAAATGAGAGAGGTCAGTTGGTGAAAACCCGCAAGGGGCACCATTGATCGAAAAGATGGAATTTCTTACAACTGTCGGCACTTATAGAGTCCTGACAAGGTTTCTCGATTTTGGGATACAAGTTATGATGGGTTTATGAGAGATTAGATGGTTTCATAAGTCGGGTATCCAATCCAAGAAGCATGTCATGTTTATTGAAGTCTGCATGCACTTCTTGTTGAATTCATTATCCTGTCCTTTGTTTACTTTTATTTGAATCCTTTTCGGTTTAACCTTTCTCTGAAATTAATATGAAGAAAAGACGGCAATATTGGTTTTACAAGGTTCTGCTTAACAAAAGCCAAATTCAAGGAAAAGCACCCAACCTTAGCAAGTACATAAAGTCGATCTCGACTGGACATGATGGACGATGCTCCAAAGTCAAAGTTATTGAAAAGGAAAGAAATCCAAAGTCAAGTGCCCACAAAGGCAAAATAAGATGAAAAGGCCAAAGCCCCACACGGGTTAACCATCATATGAAATTTTGGAAAGTCAAGATCCCTAGGTTTAGAGGAGAGATCAATCTCAAGAAAGCCAGCGAGTAATAGAGATTTTCATCAAAAGAGTTGGGCCGAGATCAAGTGATCAAAACAATCAAGGCCACAAAACCAACCACCGTTTCAAATTAGCAATTGTTCTTTGTTTGAAAACATGAAAAGGTGCAATCGAAAGTAACCTTGCAAGAAGCAGTTGTAACCAAAAGAAACTGTGCAAGGGCTAGAAACAGCTTTACACCAACAATCAATCCAAAAAGGGAAGTCTCCTCCAAATTATTTCTTGCATTTTTACATTTTCTTAAATTAAAAAAATGAATGAATGATGACGATGAAATGAAAAGAAGAAGAAGAAGAAGAAGAAAATTTCAAAGTCATGGTAGCTTAGGGTCCCCAATCTCTAGCTACATTTTTCCAACATAGGATCCCATCCCCTAGTCACTTCCAGCATAACCTGGTAGTCTCTTCTAGTATAAGGTCCCAATCCCTAGTTGATCCCCGAACACAACCCATGGACCTCTTCGGATAACCCGAGGACCTTTTCCTTTTTCCGACATAACCCGATGACCTTTCCTAACATAACCCGTGGACCTCCCCGACATAACCCAAGATTTAAATCAGAGTCTGCAGGAACAACCAGCCAAGACCCTAGATCAAGCTTTAGAAGGTTTATAGATAGGAATCTTGTAATTCATAGTTGATTGGCTTAGCTAATTTAGCTTTTTATTTTTGATTTTGTTGTAATAAGGAGCTCAGCATACAAAAATAGCAGCAATCACAATTTTTCGGTAGTCCCAGCTACCAAAACATCAAGAACTAAACTGACCTGATTCCTTTATAGCCAAGGATATGTAGGCAACCTCCGAAGCAAGGTTCAGTCAAACTTTTTCAAAAAATGCTTCCTATGGATTTTTAAACGGGCAAAAATTACTCGTAATTGCTCACTTTATCTTTGCCCGAAAACTCTTCATATTTCTGAGTAAAGAGGGGCAGATGTGAGCACCTAATTTTTGCCCTACGTTGAAATAACTCCTAAAAATAGACCAAAGATAATTTTAATTGATTTTTAGGAGTTTTTCTTTATTTAGTTGCATTTCATGTATTTTTAATATTTTAAAATTATAGAAAAATCATAAAAATTACCATATTTTAATTTCATGCCATCTTAGGTTCAATTTTTATGTAGGAATTAATTTTATTAAGAAAAATCACAAAAATGGTCATTTTTACATATTTAGAGTTTAGTCTTTAGAAAGTAGTATTTTTATTTAGTTTAAGTTAATTAGTCATTTTAATAGATAAACAATTTTTATATTTACAAATTAGATTGATTTAAGATTAAGTTAGGATTTTATTAGATTTTAAAATTAAAGAAAAAAATAGGAAAAAAAATTTGATTTAGTACTTGAATATTGGGCCAAAGTCTTACATAGCCCAAAAATGCCCCAAATCCATCAATTTTTAAGACCGAATAAATGACCCACCAGCCCATAACCCAACATAACCGGATTCCTCCCTTCCTTTAAAACCCCTTTTCTCCTAGACCTAAAGAGGAGATCCTAGACCTAACTAAAACCAAAATACCTACACCCCTAAAAAACGGCAACCAACCCCCCATCTTTGAACAAAAATCCAAAGAAAAATTTCCTGCCATCTAAACCTCTAATTCCAAAAAAATTAAGAACGACATCATCCTTTCTTCACAAGAAAAAAAATCAACCAGCCACCCCTCTCTTTTTCAAGAGGAAAAGGCTAAGAAGGCCTCACCCCCATTTTCCAAAAAAAAAAATGTCGACAGGCCCGAAGAAAGCGACCTAGGACACACCAGCAGAGGCATCGATTTCTTTCTTCTTTGTCTTCATCAAGCTTCTAATCCTCCATTAGAGTCCCAAAATAGTTCGAGAACTCACCTCAAAGTATTCACAAATCTAACCTTTAGCCTGCATTTTCGGACAACCAAACAACCCCATCTTTTCCCTCTAAGTCTCAGCCATTAAACACCATAAAAATGTAGCAAGAGCTCGATGAAATTCAGTCCAAAAATACCCCAAAATTATATGGAAATTGCAGCTGAAACTAACCCAAAACCACCACAAAAAACAGCCTCGAAATCGTCAAAAACGGCACCACAGGTGCGAGTCGAGTCAACGAGCTGTCCGTGTGCAATTCGGGGAGGTTCTCGTTCATTCGAATTTGGTTCCGTCGAGGTCGTAGCTTTAGGTCGCGGTAGTGGTGCTATCCATTTGGAGGAGATGCAATATCTGTGACTAGAGTAGTGGTTTCAAGAATTGAGGTATGTTTCTGTTTTTCACCTTTCATTTAAGATAAACAAAATAAAGAAGAGATATATTTTCTATGATTCAGATGCCTTACTTTTTCTGTACATTTAATTCTGTGTTATTATGCATTGTGACGACCCGGTCACGTTACCGCCTGTTTCCCCCATATTATGTTGTTCAATATTTCAATATCAGTATTTGAGTCGATCGGATAGAATTAAATTAGTTTTAGTTGGAAATGAGGCACTTAGCCTCTTAGAAGGAAGCTTGTTTTGGAAAAGTCAACCGAAAGTTGACTATAAAGTTACAAGGCTCGGATGTAAATTCTGGTGATTTGGTTAGCTTCGGAGGATGATTTATGACTTAGGAGTGCGATCGAAATTGAATTTAGAGGTCCGGTGTAGAATTAGGCTTGTATTGGCGAAGCTTGAATTTTGGCGGATTCCGGTTGATATGTGAGATTTTGATCTGAGGGTCGGAATGGAATTCCGAGAGTTGTAGTAGCTCCGTTAGGTGATTTCTATGTGTGCAAAGTTTCAGGTCATTCGGAGGTGTTTAGGTCGGGTTTTTGATCGAATGTGCAATTCGGAAGTTTTTAAGAAACTTAGGCTTTGATTTGATGAATATTGAGGATTTTGATGTTAACAATGGCGTTTTGATGATTCGCGCAAGCTTGAATAAAGGAATAGATCATGTTTGTACTTTTGGTTGAGGTCCCGGGGGCCTCGGGGTGAATTCGGGTAGTTGAAAGAGAGAATTTGAAGTTGGAGGTTTTGCTGGTTTTGTTGTAGCAGGTATTTCCGCATCTGCGGAAGGGAGACCGCAGATGCGGCTTCGCGGAAGCGGAAGGAGCTCCGCAGGTGCGAAAAAGTGTGTGTTCAGCAGTGTCCACATAAGCGAAAGTCTTGACCGCAGGAGCGGTATCGCGGGTGCGAGTTTTGGACCGCAGAAGCGGTCATGCCCCTTAAGTGAAAGCTATGCAGAAGCGGAACTTGGTCAGCATTAGCAGGTCCGCATGAGCGGATATCTAACGGCAGAAGCGGTCTTGGGTGTTTCGCAGAAGCGGATGAGGAGACGCAAAAGCGGACGTTGGACTTTTAAGTGAGAACTGCATAAGCGGATTTTTGGCTGCAGAAGCGGTCCCTCATAAGTGGAAGCGGGACCGCAGAAGCGAAAATCGACCTGGGCAGAAGGGTTTTAAAATGGCATTTCATCCGCGACTTGGGGGTTATTTTCCTCCATTGTTCAGCATCTTGGAGAGCTTTGGGCGAGAATTTTCGAGGGTTTTGAATGAGAATTGAATAGAGGTAAGTTCCTTGGCCTAATTATTCAAGTTTATGGTAGAATTAACATGGAAATTGGTGGAAATCCATTGAAAAGGAGGTAAAGCTAGGGCTTGAGTTTTAATATTTCAAATTAGAATTTGATAGGTCATTTGAGCTCGGATTTGGGAGTTCTTGGTATGTATGGACTCGTGGAAAGACGAGGAATCCGGTAATGTAAGCTTTATAATTTTTCTAGAAGCGGGCCCGGGACTCGGGTTTTGCTAGTTTCGAGATTTTTGCTATATTTCGATTGTTTTCGATTGGGTGTTGTCCCATTGGTATATTGTGATGTATTTGCTCTATTTTTTGTTAGATTCGACGCGCGTGGAGGCCAATTTGAGGGGCAAGGGCGTAGCGAGCGAGGAATTTCACCGGTTCAAGGTGAGTAATACTTGTAAATGATATCCTGAGGGTTTGAAACCCCGGATTTGCACATCGTAGTGCTGTATTGAGGTGACTTGCATGCCGGATATGGGCATGGGGTAGAGCACCATTGGGGATTGTGACTTGGTCCGTCCCGATTGTTGATTTTTATTGTGTAGTTGACTGAAACTACTTGTTATCATCATAGTTTGGACTGATTGCAATGTTTGGGCTTCATGCCAACTATGTGAATCCTTCGAGGATTGAGATTTCTGTTTTAGCATATCTTGCATATCATTTGGCTTCTTTCCAAGGTTTTAAATACTGTTTTTCAACCTCAACCATATTTCTAAGTTTTGAAAACTCAAATGATACTTTAAATACTATTTCGGGCTGAGAATTACTATTTTATGAATACCCAAGGGGTTTATAATATTTTCTGGACTGTGTAGGGATCGACCTGCGCGCCGGAGTAGTGACTTGAAACAATGGTACAATGACACTGTATGATGTGACTTGAAATAGTAGTAACAATGACACTGTATGATGTGACTTGAAACAGCGGTAACAATGACACTGTATGATGTTACTTGAAATAGTGGTAACAATAACACTGTATGATGTGACTTGAAACAGTGGTAACAATGGCACTGTATGATATAAATTGGTCAGGTAACATTGGCTAACCGGTCAGGTAACATTGACTGACCAGTGTATTGCGCTTGGGCTGTAGGAGCCCCTCTGAAGTCTGCACACCCATAGTGAGCGCGGGTATTCACTTGTCCAGGTAACAATGACTGGCCAGGATTTGATTGATGCCACGAGATGGCTTGACATTGCGCTTGGGCCGTAAGGGGCCCCTCCCGGAGTCTGTACACATACCCAGTGAGCGCCATCGAAGATAAACAAATGGAGCGGGCTGCACACCGCAGCGGGTACTAGAGTGTACTGTCATATGCATTGCATTGCATTGCACTCATGCATTTGTTCTTATTTTGTAATATTGTCATGACATTCAGCACTCATATCATTGGCATCCATGCTACTTCTTGCACGGTTTACCAGATACCGTAGTGTTATTTGTTAATGGAGTGTTGTGCCCGAGAGGCTGATGTTGTACTTTGTGAGTTAGGAGTGAGCCCGAGAGGCTGATGTTGTACTTTGTAAGTTGATATTGAGCCCGAGGGGCAGATTTTTGATTATTTCTACTTGTTGAAATTATTTTCGCAAATGTTGAACAGATCTTTTTCAAAAAGAGGTTTTAAATTGAGCCAAGATATTTCTAAAGAATTTTAACAATTTTCACTGATTTTCTCAATTGAAGGGCTTTTCTCTGCTTCTATACAGCATGACGACATGGTTTACGTGATTTCTTACCGCTCAGTTATTATTTACTCTTATTACCACTGAGTTTTAAGTACTCACTTTACTCCCTGCACATCGCGTGCAGTTGCAGGTATTGTTCACCCGATAGCGGGTTATTAGCTGATTGAAGATATACTAATGTAGCTGAGCAAGGTGACCGCCAGCGTTCGCGGCATCGCACTTCATCTTTAATTTGCAAATTTTATTTTGTATATATAATATTGGCCGTATAGTAGTGTTCCTACTTCTTAGATGCTCGTGACTTGTGACACCCCGGTCGGGTTGTGTGGGGTTATAGACCTGATTATTATTGCTGTTAAGTTGTATCACTTTACTAATTTATGTTTAAATAATTTTAAAAGGAAGTGAATTGGGTTAGTTGGCTGGACTTGTTTTCATGAGAGGCGCCATCACGACCAGTGTGGGTTTGGATCGTGACAAGTTGGTATCAGAGCCTAGGTTACTAGGTCTCACGAGTCATGAGCAGGTTTAGTAGAGTCTCGCGGATCGGTATGGAGACATCTGTATTTATCCTCGAGGGGCTGCAGAACCTTTAGGAAAACTTCACTTTCTTGGAATTCTTATCGTGCGTACTTTATTCAGCTTGAGATGTAACTCTTGAAATTCCTTCCACATGTCTGTATGCGCACATAAGTGCTTAGTATTGTAAGTGCCTTGATGGCTTGTGATTCCCCGATCGAGGGGCGAGATGTAATTCCGTGAGTTTGATGTTGGGCCAATCTGGAGGACTTGAGGTCGGATCTTTGCTTATGGCTTGAGCACCAAGGTGCTGATTTTGTGAGCTGGTGTTATGACCTTATATGTTCAGTGTAGTCCCTAATTGTGGGAATGGCGACTGGATAGCTACATAATGAGTATGTTGGTACTGTGTAATGTTTCTATATGACTTGGTAATGACGAAGAAGTCTGCAGGATAGTAGATGGACTGTTCAGTGATTCGATTCCTATCGTGGCTTGATGTGTAGTCCGAATTATGGGCGCGTGAAGAATATTTTCATATCTCCTAGTTGGAAGTTAAGTGCAATACTTGTGGCGGATTGAGTTCAGACTCAGGAAGACTAAAATGGCTGTGTTATGTGTATGATGGTGGAAGATGTACTGAAATACTAAATTGAGGCGAAGAAAGTGGGGTATCTCCTATGGAGTGTTCTTAAGGGGTACGATTTTTATGTATATTGTTATAAGATCTCATGTGTAATTGAAAGGTACGTGTTGTAATTTGAAAATTTTTGCCGCTTCAGAGAGTGGACTCGGCTGATGTGGGGATGAATGCGAGGTTTGTAGAGGATTTCAGTATCTGAGGATCTGTGTTTTTATAAACTAGTAGATGATTTGAGTTTAATCTCACTATAATATTGCGCATCATTAGAGTAAAAGTATTATGGGTTATTAAATGTGTCCTGACAGACGGCTTCGAGCCAAGTTAGGGAGGTTGCTGTTGATTAGCTGATCGCACGATTATGTGCTATGTTGTTTCCATTTCGAGGTATGCTGGCGGATCAGTCCCGGTTGCAGAAAATGAGCCGAGGATGGCACAAGTGGAGCAACATTTTGATAAAGGTTATACGATGCTTCATAGATGTGTGAAAATAATAGGATGTCTTAAGCTATTGCTGATAAAGAATGCTCAGTGTATAGCGAAGGAAGATGGTTGGTTGTATTGGTATGAGATCATGTTCTGCGGTGTCAGAGTGATAATAAGGTACGAGTGGTTTTGTTCGTTAAGTCAGGTATCTTATGCTAATTATGGGATTCTATGTATCAGTATCGGGAAGGTAATGGTAACGAATTCCGATTCGCAAGAAGATCTTCAAGTAAAGTATTCTGGAGTGTGGTATTTCTGGGAAGCATTGAGAGAGTAATCGGTAGCCTAAGGGTCTTAGACAGTGTGGTCTTACGTTCGAATCTCGTGTGGTAAGCCTGGATTTATGCATTTTGATGCTACAGCGAGGGAGATATATCAAGTTGATGATGAATAGAAAGAGAAGTTAGATAGATGGAATAACTTGATAGCAGATCGAATCGGTATGGTAAGAACATGATTAACTCTAGTATGTGTGAGAGGTAATGAGCTTTTACAGGCATTTTGCAGCAATGCTATTGGGTTTTGACGGCTTGCTCAGCTTGGTTTAGATAAAAGGACTCAGTCCTGGTAGTTTAGCTTGTACAACTGGAGTTGGAAGAGATGTTCTTGTTGGGTTTTATCGTGGTTTGAAGATGAGTATATTTCTTATGGGTATGCGAAGCATGGAGTGTGTAATGATTTTTTTTTCTAAATGGGATCAATGAAAGTTCTTGACTAGTTGAGTGCATCGATGTCTGTGGCGCGGAAGGGAGATAAAAGTTCTCATGTTATCCCAGTGTGGCTTGGTATATTAGATCTTGCATGTGATATTGAGCTGTAGACTGGTTGTCGCAATGTGGGTTATTCTAGGCTATTGTGCTATGGGCTATGTCGGAAAATGTCACCGGTTGCGTGGCGAGTTGCATTAGATTATGTTATAGCAGAGTGGTTGGTATTCCAAAGATTAGCGGATGGCTGGGAAAGATTGCTTTCCTTAATTGGGCCTTTGTGACGGATGTCAGTATAATGGTTTCTACCATTGATTCAGTTACGGTATTGAGGGACTTTTTCGGATGCGTTCCTTATGGCCGGTCATGTCGTCAGGCGAGATTGTGGAATTCAGCATTTATTTGGCGCCGGGCACCGTATCGTATGACTCCGGTAGGAGTTATAAAAAGTGAAAGGAGCAGCTTCAGGCTTCTTGGTAATGAGTTCATTGGCAGGCCGATGTGGCTACGTATTCAGATTGAGATGGCTTGGTTGGCCCCGATATGTATTGTTGATGGATAGGTTGAATCTATTATTATTGAGCTTGTTAGTGATCTGGAGAGATCTATGAGTTGCTGTTTTGGTGCTGTGAGGCGTTGTGATTTTTAGACTGTGGGCACATATAGTGCAGTGCTATCGAGATTCATAGTGGAAGTTGAGGGGGAAGGACCTCAGTTGTGTCTGAGTTTTGTAGCTTATAACGCTATATGTAGATATTGTATGCACTCAGTATGCTTACGACTGGTACTCAATATTTTGTTGTAATGAGCAAATTTGTCTTGATGTGCATCTCCTTATGTGAGATATATGTATGGATCGGGTGGCACGCCGCCATGGATATGTGTGGATCGGGTGGCACACAGCCACGGGTATGTCATTTGGATCGGGTTGCACGCCGCAACAGTGTGATGTTGAGAATAGCTTTCCATATGTTACCTCGCTTCCTGGTTTCTGAAGAGTTTGAGTTACAGCTCTTTCATTTGAGTCATTTTCATGATTCGAGTATGTTCAGACCGTCTCTTATTGGTGCGTGTATTATGAAAGTTGTGGCTTAAGCCGGTGTTGATGTGTCATATCACAAGAATAGTGTGTTGGACCCGAGTGGTGCGTTGAATTTGAGGGGATCGTTGGAGTCATTAATGGACACGAACAGATTTGATTACAGCTTGTTGGAAGAATAATATCGAGGTTCGAGTTTATTCTAAATATTTACGTGAGGTTCTGATTTTGAGTATGATTTCGGAAATCTGCTGTGGTATTAGTCAAAAAGGGACTGGTTTCATGAATGGTTGATCTGAGAAATTGTTACGGTTTGCTGTGTGTTTCATTATCATTGATAGGATATGAAGTGTTGGAATGGGGCTTTAGCTATTGAGAGGTTTCTATCGGTATATGGTTGTTGTGGACAACTGCTATGAATAGAAGTTATCGTTTCTGGTGCTGGATTATGTGGTATATCATGTGATTTCATTTGAGGATGCGAGTATGGGTTATTACAGCTGGTTCGGGACTATTCAAAGTATATGTGCGAGGTTTGATCGTATTGATGGTTTCAGAAGTGAAAAAGTAGTTCTGTGAATTATGGGCTAGGCTGGATTGGGTAATTTCAGCCATGTCGTGTTGTCGGACCTATAAGAGATAGGGTGACGAGGGATCACCCCGAGTATATGCTTGGTAAGGTCATTTAGCTATTGGTTGGCTTCTACGACAACTCTGAGTACGCTCGAGGACGAGCGTTTGTTTAAGTTGGGGAGGATGTGACGACTCGACCCGTCGTCACATGAGTTACCGCCCGTTTCCCCTATATTATGTTGTTCTATGTTTCAATATCAGTATTCGAGTTGATCGGATAGAATTGAATTGGTTTTAGTTTGAAATGAGGCACTTAGCCTCTTAGAAGGAAGCTTGTTTTGGAAAAGTCAACTGGAAGTTGACTATATAGTTAGAAGGCTCGGATGCGAATTCCGGTGATTTGGTTAGCTTCGGGGGATGATTTGTGACTTAGGAATGTAATCGGAATTGAATTTGGAGGTCCGGTGTAGAATTAGGCTTGTATTGGCGAAGTTTGAATTTTGGCGTCGGTTAATAGGTGAGATTTTGATCCGAGGGTCGGAATGGAATTCCGAGAGTTGTAGTAGCTCCGTTAGGTGATTTTGGATATGTTTGCAAAGTTTCAGGTCATTCGGAGGTGTTTAGGTTGGGTTTTTGATCGAATGTGCAATTCGGAAGTTTTTAAGAAACTTAGGCTTTGATTTGATGAATATTGAGGATTTTGATGTTAACGATGGCGTTTTAATGATTCGAGCAAGTTTGAATAAGGGAATAGATCATGTTTGTACTTTTGGTTGAGGTCCCGGGGGCCTCAGGGTAAATTCGGGTGGTTGAACGAGAGAATTTGAAGTTGGAGGCTTTGCTGGTTTTGTTGCAACAGGTATTTCCGCATCTGCGGAAGGGAGACCGCAGATGCGGCTTCGCAGAAGCGGAAGAAGCTCCGCAGGTGCGAAAAGGTGTGTGTTCAGCAGTGTCCGCATAAGCGAAAGTCTTGACCGTAGGAGCAGTATCGCGGGTGCGAGTTTTGGACCGCAGAAACGGTCATGCCCCTTAAGTGAAAGCTATGCAGAAGCGGAACTTGGTCAGCATTAGCGGGTCCACATGAGCGGATATCTAACTGTAGAAGCAGTCTTGGGAGGTTCGCAGAAGTGGATGTGGAGACGCAAAAGCGGACGTTGGGCTTTTAAGTGAGAACCGCATAAGCGGATTTTTGGCCGCATAAGCGTAAGCGGGACTGCAGAAGCGAAAATCGGCCTGGCCAGAAGGGTTTTAAAATGGCATTTCATCCGCGACTTGGGGGTTATTTCCTCTATTGTTGAGCATCTTGGGGAGCTTTGGGCGAGAATTTTTTAGCGTGTTGACTGAGAATCGAATGGAAGTAATTTCCATGGCCTAATTATTCAAGTTTATGGTAGAATTAACATGAAAATTGGTGAAAATCCAATGAAAAGGGGGTAAAGCTAGGGATTGAGTTTTAATATTTCAAATTGGAATTTGATAGGTCATTTGAGCTCGGATTTGGGAGTTCTTGGTATGTATGGACTCGTGGCGAGACGAGGAATCTGGTAATATAAGCTTTATAATTTTTCGAGAAGCGGGCCCGGGGCTCGGATTTTGCTAGTTTCGAGATTTTTGCTATATTTCGATTGTTTTCGATTGGGCGTTATCCCATTGGTATATTGTGGTGTATTCGCTCTATTTTTAGTTAGTTTCGACGCGCATGGACGCCAATTTGAGAGGCAAGGGCGTAGCGAGCGAGGAATTTTACCGGTTCGAGGTGAGTAATACTTGTAAATGATATCCTGAGGGTTTGAAACCCCGGATTTGCACATCGTAGTGCTATATTGAGGTGACTTGCAAGTCGGATATGGGCATGGGGTAGAGCACCGTTGGGAATTGTGACTTGGTCCGTCCCGATTATTGATTTTTACTGTGTAGTTGACTGAAACTACTTGTTATCATCATAGTTTGGACTGATTGCTATGTTTGGGCTTCGTGCCAACTATGTGAATCCTCCGGGGATTGAGATTTCTGTTTTAGCATATCTTGCATATCATTTGGCTTCAGTTCAAGGTTTTAAATACTGTTTTGCAACCTCAGCCATATTTCTATGTTTTGAAAACTCAAATGATACTTTAAATACTATTTCGGGCTGAGAATTACTGTTTTATAAATGCCCTAGGGGTTTATAATATTTTCTGGACTGTGTAGGGATCGGGCTACGCGCCGCAGTAGTGACTTGAAACAGTGGTACGATGACACTGTATGATGTGACTTAAAATAGTGGTAACAATAACACTGTATGATGTGACTTGAAACAGTGGTAACAATGACACTGTATGATGTGACTTGAAATAGTGGTAACAATGACACTGTATGATGTGACTTGAAACAGTGGTAATGATGGCACGGTATGATGTAAATTGGTTAGGTAACGTTGCCTGACCGGTCAGGTAACATTGACTGACCAGTATATTGCGCTTGGGATGTAGGAGCCCCTCCGGAGTCTGTACACCCACAGTGAGCGCGGGTATCCACTTGGCCAGGTAACAATGACTGTCCAGGATTTGATTGATGCCACGAGATGGCTTGACATTGCGCTTGGGCCGTAAGGGTTCCCTCACGAAGTCTGTACACACCCCCAGTGAGCGCCATCGACGATAAATAAAGGGAGTGGGCTGCACGCCGCAGCGGGTACTAGAGTGTACCGTCATATGCATTGCATTGCACTCATGCATTTGTTCTTATTTTGTAATGTTGTCATGACATTCAACACTCATATCATTGGCATCCATGCTACTTCTTGCACGGTTTACCAGACATCCTAGTGTTATTTGTTAATGGAGTGCTGTGCCCGAGAGGCTGATGTTGTACTTTGTGAGTTGGGTGTGAGCCCAAGAGGCTGATGTTGTACTTTGTAAGTTTATATTGAGCCCGAGGGGCAGATTTCTGATTATTTCTACTTGTTGAAATTATTTTCGCAACTGTTGAAAAGATCATTTTCAAAAAGAGGTTTTAAACTGAGCCAAGATATTTCTAAAGGATTTTCAGAGTTTTCACTGATTTTCTCAATTGAAGGGCTTTTCTCTGCTTCTATACAGCATGACGACATGTTTTACGTGATTTCTTACCGCTCAATTATTATTTACTCTTATTACTACTGAGTTGGAAGTACTCACTTTACTCCCTGCACCTCGCATGCAGTTGCAGATATTGTTCACCCGGTAGCGGGTTATTAGGTGATTGAAGAAATACTAATGTAGCTGAGCAAGGTGACTGCCAGCGTCCGCGGCACCGCACTTCATCTTTAATTTCTAGATTTTATTTCGTATATATAATATTGGCCCTATAGTAGTCTTCCTACTTCTTAGATGCTCGTAACTTGTGACACCCCGGTCGGGTTGCAATCCTGATTATTATTGTTGTTAAGCTGTATCAATTTACTCATTTATGTTTAAATAATTTTAAAAGGAAGTGAATTGGGTTAGTTGGCTAGCCTTGTCTTCACGAGAGGTGTCATCACGACCTGTGTGGGTTTGGGTCGTGACTGCATTGAACTTGGAAAGTTTTTTCAGTATAAACGATGAGACTATTGATCGAGTTAGAAAAGAGTCACTTTTATAAATGAATATTTTGAGCGCATGTTTTTTTTATGTAAAATTTTGATCGTTAATTTTGCTTCGACTAATGTGGGTCTTGATCTATTCATACTTAAAGGGTAATGATTGCTAGAATTAAGATTAATATACGGAGAATGTTAAGAAAAGAAACTTGCGTAGATAATGCACGATAGCCACAACTGTTGTGAAGTAACTGTGCACAGCTTTAACGGATTTATTTTCTAAAAAATGAGTGTGATGTAGGAAAAAATAATAATTTATTTTCCCACGTTAATTTGTAGTTCACGTTGGTTTACTATTTCATTTGTTTAGTCATAAAATCATCGTGGCTGAGGATACGGTTCCCATGGCATGGCCATGATATATAAATTCAAATTTCGATATGTATTTCATGTGACCCAACCATAATTCCGAATAATAATAATAAAATAAATATATCGTAAATTACGGGTGTATTTTAGCTAGCATAGTTTGCAATGTGTTCCAAAATGACAAATGTACGACAATCAAACTTGTTCAAGAAATAAGCCCAGAAATTCAAATAATTAAAAGCGGTTGAAAAGCTAAATATGCATAATAGGTAAAAAATATGTAATTAATCAGATAATTAGGCCAATTATTAATAGCTGAGCGATCGTGCTAAAACCAAGGAACCCGGGAATGCCTAACACCTTCTCCCGGGTTAATAGAATTCCTTACCAGATTTTCTATGTTCGCGGACCATAAATAACAGTCAAAACTTTCTCGATTCGGGATTTTAAACCGGTGACTTGGGACACCATAAATTATTCCAAGTGACGACTCTGAATTTGAATAAATAGTCCCGTTTCGATTATGTCACTTAAATTGGAAAAATTCTCTTATATCCCCTTTCACGGTAGAAAAAGGAGGTGTGAGAAACACTACTCGATATAACAGATTCCTCTTGTTACCGTTTATTTTTGGTTCTTACCATTGCAATTTTATGCTCTTTCTGTTATTTTAATCTTATTCTTATGTACAGACAAATATAATCATCGTTGATACGTGGCTTATGAGATTATTTTTATTGTATTTACTTATGTGCAGTGCATAGTGCAGGACAATAATATGATGAAATACCGGTATTTATTCTTCCAATGAACTCTGCAATCAGATAAAAGGATTAAAATGAGCTACATATTTGGAGATGCAAAAGGCTATGTATGAGATAAACCTCACCTCTCTAAATTAACTTTCCTTTTTATATAACTAGTGACATCATATGTTTGATAATTCTCTTATTGCTCGGGGTTATTAACAAGCTTTTATGTAAGCTTCCTTCACTACTCAGTTGATCCTCTCAAGAGGCTTTTTCAACACCAACTGGAAGTTCGATCTTAGATCTTTAGGTTGGTCCAATAAATTGAACTATGACCATATTCAACAACCAACAATAAAAAATAAAAGAATAAAGTCATGATCATGCTATATTCTAACTTTTGCAGTTGGGTGGGAGCTTCGTCTATATTTGCTATGACCAGGGGCGGATCCACATACAGTGGAGTGGGTGCTCGAGCACCTATTGATCCCAGCTAGACAAGCATATGCTTATACAGAAACTCTAAGAATTTTGACATATAACTGTGAAAGCACCCATTGAGCGAAAGCTACGGTGGGTGCGTTGGCAAAAGAAGTGGAAATCAAAGCTGCTGCTAGCTTCGAGGTCTTTAGTTCGATCTTTGCTCATAGCGCCATTTTTATGAACTTTTGCTGATTCTTCTTTTACGTTTTATTCCCTTTTTGTTTCTTCTTTTACTCGCTGGCTTTGTTTCTTTAATCTCTTCAATGCAGATCTTCTTTTTTTTCTTTTTTCTTTATCTGACTTCCCCTTTTATTTTCCCATTGCTTACTTTGCCTTTTTTTTTCCTTGACTTTTTTTTTTCTCATTAATCTAATTCATCGTGGAAGTAGAAGTAAAGTAAAATATTTGCATTAACACTTTAACCCTTAGCTTCCTCTTTAGTTCCATAATTAAAACGAGAAATATCTCTTTCTCGCCGATTTGTCTTTTAATTTTATTTTTTATGGCCGTAGCATGTGCGATGGAGCGAGCACCCATTACTTTAAAATCCTGGATCCGCCACTGGCTATCACTATTATTTACATAGATTAGTCAAATAACTAACGAAGTTGGCTAGATGCCCTAATTGCATATTTTCGTAGGCATTTACCGGATATGCTGATATATCGTGCAGGTCTCTTACATCCTCTTTTCCATACTTTAAGGCGTTGTGCTAAAAAATTTCTCAATTGATCAGCTGGCTTATTTTTTTGTATATACAAATTTTAGATATGCAATAACAAATGAACCATGTTTTATGTGGAACTCATTTTTGATCCATATGTTTAATTGATCTTTCTCCCTCCCTATATGTCACGACCCGGATTTTCCACCATCGAGAGTCGTGATGGCGCCTACTGTCGGAGCTAGGCAAGCCATTCCATACAACATTTCTACTGCTTTCTTTTCAACAATTATAATAAACTGAAATGATAATCAAATGCGGATGACTTATAAATACTTAATTAATGCAAACGGAAAAATGCGGAAGTTTTCAAAATTTACTTCTACCCAGTACCTGGTGTCACTACTCACAGACTACTACAGAATACTACAAACAAGTCTGGAAAAGAAATACATAGTATTTCCCTGATACAAGATGAACAAACAAAAGTAAAGAAAGGGACTTCGGTCTGCGAACGCCAGCTAGGCTACCTCGAGAGTCCCTCGACTGAAGATAGCTCCCAAAAAATCCTACCGCTGCGGTCCGTAAGCTGCTTCCTGATCTAAGCACAAAAAGGTACAGAGTGTAGCATCAGCACAACCGATCCCATGTGCTGGTAAGTGTCTGGCCTAACCACGGCGAAGTAGTGACGATGCTAGACAGGACCTACCGAAATCAACCTGTGCAGATATCTATATATATGTACAAACAATGGAAATAACAACA